>CAJNOP010002622.1:0-11557 GCA_905250075.1 Rotaria sp. Silwood1
CCCACCCACACCCACACCCACACTTATGAGATTCCTACAAAGGTTATTTGAACCAATCCTAGGTTTTTATGGTTTTCCAATGGACCAATGGGATTTTCAAAGTAGTAATGTTGACCATTCATAGATTTTCATGGTGTAGCTACGCACCGATCAGATCTCAAGAGTGACCATTTGGGTCAATCATAGGACTTCACGGTTTCGTTATACAGCAATCCGATTTCAGGAGTGGTCATTGGGGTCAATCATACGATTTCACGCTGTGGATCATTGCAATTGAGATTCTGGGGCCTAGTATTTGCACGAATCATAAATTTTATCGATTCGAACAGTTCTAATTTAGATTGGTAGTATGACGAATTTGCGAATGATACTATTTTTCTGGCACTAGTTTATGAAATTCTGTTGAATGGAGAATCAGCGGATAAACGTTTCGAAAGTTTGAGCGTAACAGTTTACGAAACTATCAGTAGCTCAACATTTAGTCATGGAAGAATTACAGAAGGTGAATATTCTTATCTGTTGAAAGAAGGATTACACTTGGGTTGAAAGATGTTCGTTCATATGTGGATTCAATCATAATCTCAGCTGGATGCTTGCTTTGATAGTGTACTATGAAGCCTAATTACAGATTGTAGGATTGGAAGATCTCAATTATATTTTATTTTATATTAGGGTTTTAATCATTTTATTTTGTAACAATAACACTATTTTCTGAGAAGACTGTTTCATTTTAATGAAGTTTCGTCAAAGACTCTGAGATAGAAGAAGTGCAGCCTTTGACTTTGACTTTCGGTAAAAATAGCAGTTGTTTTATAAAACCTAAACTCTTTAAAAAGCTTCGTTGAATGTATGGAGGTCAAGCAAATAAGACCTTCAGTAGTTTGTTGAAGACACCGATTCGTTTTTCCGCTTGTGAAGCTGTGCAGATCTCATTCTCTTTGAGCTAAAACTTTGGAACGGTTGGAATAAGTACTTTGCAAATAATATGAGATGAGCTTAAAATATTACGAGCTACGCCGAAAATTCAGTAGCTTTTTCATGGGATGCGTGACGGTTGCAACATGTTCAAACACTTGATGACTTTTCTTGCAAAATATTAGATTTTCAATGCTGCTTCCAATTTAGTTCGTGTGATTCTTGGTCGTTTTAATAAACGCGGCGCTCAATTATAAAAGCCAGATTTCGAAACAACATGATCTGAGAAAATAAATTGTCAATATCTTGATTAGAGACGAGGTTTAATACGCAGAGATAATCCGAAATGTGTGGCATTGTCTTGGACTTTTATAATACGTTAGTAAACGCATGTTTGCTTACGTGATGTACAGGGTTACGAAAAATGTTTTGCTAGAGGATATAACTCCAATCGCAAATAATATCAATATTCAATTTTATACCAAATGAAAGCTCGTGAAAAATATGGTTAACAGATACAGTTAGTAATCCTATACATTATTGTCACATATATAGAACGAAGTAAGTTTCGAAAATTTTAAATAAGAGATTTTTTCGGACTGTTATGATTTTTAATTTTGTTAAGGTCGTACAAATTCTATTTTTTTCTCTACCGTTGTCATACTGCCACAGTATCATCATCAGCACCACTCGACACACATATATATATATACCGTGCTTTTGCGTGCGGCTGACTCTTATCTATAAGATATACGTATTCTTTATTCTTCTTACTGATGTGCTGAAGTACATTTCTCTCTCCGTTTCGTTATTTGATATTTTACACCTGACACGTACAGTTTCTTGCTTGCATTCCTATGGCACATGACATCCGGCTTTCGCTCCTTCAATATATTCTCTCTCAGGAACATTTTACCAGCTTCTCATTTTTCAGTCTCACTAGTATATATACTTTCAAATGCTTATTCCATTTATTGTTGTAAAATCCTATTAAAGTCTCACAAGTATCCATTTGTCATTTTGTAAACTTTCTTGATTTGAAATTCACTGATTCAACCCATCTAAGGGCTGACACTTATGACAATGAGGATGTGGGTGTCGGCATGAGTGTTTGTTGAACTTCTGTTTATCCAGAATCCACACCCACACCCACACCCACCCTCGAACTCATAGACAAGCCTAGATCCAATACTCAAAGCATAAAAATGAAGAAAGTTTTGGGCTAATGATGCATACTTGCGTCATCAAACCCATAGTTAAACCTATGCCCAAACCCAAACTCCCAGACAGTTTCGGTTTGGGCTTGGTGCATGCCTAGCCTGTCATCTTCGTAGACACAGCGAAAGTTAAATGTTATCTACACTCTTCATGCTGGATTTTTTTATTATACTGCTGTCTGTATGGGCCATTTTCCTCCCTTCTCTCTCACACTTTGTTATGAGATATAAAGCGGTGCATATATGCTGAAGATAAAATTTGTTTGTCTGCTTCCCGAAAAATATATTTTAAATAAGTAAGTGGATTTTTGCGAATACAAATAGTATAAGATGCACCAAATGCAAAACTTGAGCACTTTTTATTTTTAGCTTTAACACACATCAATAGATTCAGTTTTTCATGCTGATTACGAATATGTTCTTATTTTTTTGGTTTGATAAATTTTTCATGATGAAAAATGCAAAATACTACGAGGGTGTCAAAATCTTCAGAAAAGCCTGCTTCTGAAAAATCAGCCTCAATCTCTTTACCATTTTAGTTTTCGTTTCTTCTAATATCATTTTTAGATTCCTGGTATGAAATTGAGTCTAGAAATATTGTCTAGAGCTTCATCACATATACATGTTCGCTTTTAAAATCTATAGTGCAGCACCTCTACGGGTAGCAGCAACTAATTTTGAAAAACTATCTGGTTTTTTCTGGTAAGTCATAGAACTTTGATTCTTATACCATAAGAACCGTCATTTGATGGACTGCAAAAGTGTACATCGCTTTTTTTCATTTCCCATTCCTATGTTGAGAAAACGGGTCGACAATAGTCCACAATAGCAATCTTGGAAAATTGGGGTAGTGATTTTCCACAAAAATAATGTACTTTTTGCCAAAAAATTTTCAGAAATAACTTAAAATAGGTTAAAAACGATGAAGAATTCGATGAAAGAGATTGCGCAATATGTAGATCACTAGAAGATCTTTGAACAATCGTATGTTCGGTAAGTTCTCAAGCGGAAGAGTTCAAGTAAGACTCCGAATATCTTTTTTTGACTCGTGAGAATCAGAAACAGTTAATCAAGAGTGAAAAACATGAATGAAATGAAACATCTGTGTAAAACTAATACAGTAAAGAGAAATAAATTCAAAACTTCAATATATTAGTCATCAATATTGCTATTGGTGATTTTCCGATGACTAATGATATTGTCTTTGCATAAGCCACTAAAAAACCTTTTCAAAGCTTCTTAGTAATCTTTTCCTTCACCGTATGCTTTTATCGTTTTCTAAAAACGACGAAACAGTTTTAAATGAATTTGGTTTTGAATAAAATTTCTTTTGCTTCTGGTATCAAACGAATTAATGGTTGAAAATTTTGATCAGTATTTTTTCTAATAAATTGCTTTGAATGACACCAATAGCACTGAATAGGATTTGTCTCGTAATGAAATTCGGGTGTAAAAACGATTTTGACTTTGCATGGAACAGCTAATTTTTCAAGTTTGCTAACCTATTTATGGAAAACATGATTAAAAAGAAAAATGTGCGGAAGTTCTCATAATGAATACTGAAAACGTCAATTATATTGACCTTTTTAAAAGCTGGATGTTGACTTAACCAGGATCTCAATTCTTGGAGGCCACACTTTTTCGGCACAATAACATTCAATTTGTATGCTAATGCTAATAAACCATTACTTTTTCCATCCTCATGACAATATTTAATTAATTATTGTTTTATTTAGCTCATCAATAAACTCAATGTGATGAACGGGACATTTAGTGCCTGGCTTCATTCCGAAATCATTGACATTCAATTCACTTGCCGTACGTGTTTTGGCATTATCGATCAAGTAGATAAAATGATGATTCTCATACTCTTTTTTGAAGGATAACAACTTAAACAGACGTTTGAATTGATTAAGAACATTTTAATTGTCAAAATAATTCTCTCCACCCACGATAATACTGGCGGAAGCACTATATTTCTCATATAATATATCTCTATCATCTTTCATATCTAGATAATTTTTTAATACTTGCTCATATTCTTTGTCGGTCAATGAAAAAAATTGACCACTTGGGTGCATAATTAAGCAATCAGAGCACATAATACTTCGACCTTTTCCTTTACTGTAAAAAGCTGCGTCGTCTGACATAATCCATCTTTTGGCTACTATCTTACCTGATTTGTAAGTGCTTTCATCATGGCTTAGGGCAGAGAAAAGTAAAAGAGAATCACATATTCAAGGGTTTTAAAGGAAAACAAAAACTAACACATACAGAGTAAAATTGTTGGATGAGCTATCGGGTTTCCCATGGCGGTAAAACATCATCTGTAAAATGTATAAAAATAATTTTTATTGTTAAAAAAATATTTCACAAATTCTTCCCTATGCTTTATCATATCTTCATGCTCATGTCGTAAGAAATAGGGTCGTGCTGCACTTGCTGTAAATTTGGCACCAAAACGACGCAAATCAAGTCTACAACTTTCAACTGATCTGACTAATGCTGAATCCACTTTTTTGATATTATTCAATTCATAAAAACGATCATCGATGAATCTTGCCAAAATTTTGTGAATGATGCTTCCTTCTTCGAGCATTGTTCAATAACAAATTTTCTAGCTTGTAAATCGAAATCTAGAAAGCAATCCCAGAATGTATCAGATCATTTTCCACCTCTATCATCTAATGTAAATTCATCAAAATCTTTATTTATTAAAATAGATAACCATTTATGACATGATGTTGCAGTCATACCACCTATTTCTCTTAAAAATTCATCAATATTTCTCCATTAATGACCAAAATAACGTAACAACAAGTACAATAGAACACTAATGAAACGGGTGTTAATTTTTTCTTTATAAAATTCAATACGTCACTGATTTCAATTAATATAGATTTATTTGAGAAATCAATAAATCAACATTATCAACAGGTTTGATAACAAAGATTTCTTCTTCAC
Organism: Rotaria sp. Silwood1; assembly: GCA_905250075.1. Taxonomy (NCBI): domain Eukaryota; kingdom Metazoa; phylum Rotifera; class Eurotatoria; order Philodinida; family Philodinidae; genus Rotaria; species Rotaria sp. Silwood1. Next base: position 5,097 of record CAJNOP010002622.1, read on the forward strand.
TTGAGGATTTTGCTAATTCTTGTTAAGCACTTTCTTGAGACAATCTTCTCTTGACTAAATCACGGTTATGACTGCGTCGTTTTGTAAATTTTGGCTCCACTAATAGTTTAGAAATTACAAGATAAACGTAGAAAATATATGGATTAGTTTTAGCGAGTAAGCAAATGAATAATTTCTTTTTTGCCGTTTCTTTTCGAAATCCACATTCGTTGGTGCTAAAAATGTCCATCTAGATGTCAACAAATGATGACGCTGTATATCAGTTTGTTTTCATAATCAATAATGAATTTTATGTGAATCTGAGGACTTATGGCTACAAGAATTTCAGTACCCTATCAAAGCGATCTTCTAATACTGCGCAAGCTCTTCCATAGAATTTTCCATCGTTTTTAACCTAGTTTAAGTTATTTCTAAAAATTTTGGGCGAAAAGTACATTATTTTTGTCGAAAATCACTACCCCAATTTTTCAACATTGCTATTGTGGACTATTGTCGACCCGCTTTCTCAACATAGGAATGGGAAATGAAAAAAAGCGATGCATACTTTTGCACTCCATCAAATGACGGTTCTAATGGTATAAGAATCAAAGTTCTATGACTTACCAGAAAAAACCAGATAGCTTTGCAAAATTAGTTGCTGCTACCCGTAGAGGTGCTGCACTGTAGATTTTCAGAATGGGCATATAATATGTGATGAAGCTCTAGACAATATTTCTAGACTCAATTTCATACCAGGAATCTAAAAATGATATTAGAAGAAACGAAAACTAAAATGGTAAAGAGATTGAGGCTGATTTTTCAGAAGCAGGCTTTTCTGAAGCTTTTGACACCCTCGTAGTATTTTGCATTTTTCATCATGAAAAATCTTATCAAACCAAAAAAAATAAGAACATATTCGTAATCAGCATCAAAAGCTGAATCTATTGATGTGTGTTAAAGCTAAAGATAAAAAGTGCTCACGTTTTGCATTTGGTGCACCTGAGTTAGCTTGCACAATTCAATAAAACTTAGTTGCTTCAAGTTTCTCGAAGCACTCTGAGATCATCGGCAAATATTATCCAGTGCGCAAAGCTTGGAGGCAGTATCTCACTTGCATCGTTAAGATTTTAAATGGAACTACAATGTGCATGAGTTGAATGGAGTGTTTTATTTGCTACAATTTTCTAAGGCATTCTTGTGAAAAACTAGTTTTACACGTGAGTAGATATCCATCAATTTTCGCTAAGGATGTCGAATTCCTTGATCCACACTTCTTGACTCTTACCAACTTCATCGTACACATATATATCTATCAACCATTCCTTTAATAGTTCCTCTTCTAAGTATATGTGAGAATGTAGCTGTGTAGCTCACTGTTTACATACGGTATACCCAATATCACAGTTCCTTTCAGTAGAGGGCTGACGACGATTGAGTCTCGTTATTTGTTTTTTATTTATTAACTGCCTTTACTTGGATTTGTGGTTTGGAAAAACTCAATAAACTCGATGGTCAATCAATCTGTTTGGATAGTCATCCACATGATTATACCAGTAATCGACGAAATAGCACTTCAATTCGTGAGAAACATAATTCATTATGGCATAATGAATGTTCCTATGTCGCAATTAGTATGTTTGCTTTATCTGCTTTTGTCCGAGTCTTTTTTTACTGATTATTGAATACGATTAAATTAATAAGGAGAATCATTCAGCATAATAATCGGTTCGAAATTTTTGACCTCGTGCCGAGTCAATAAAATTACATCATTTGGAAGAGTATGAAGCGCTGAGTATTTGGTGAGAGGATAGAGGCGCATAAGACCCTAATTTGACCGATTAGACTTCTCATAAGATATTCAGCACAATCATATATTGGATGCAAGAGCTTCATATGGCGAATATGTTCCAATACATTTTAGGACTTCCTATCTTTCAATTTCGGATGATCCTATTAGGGATACATAGTGACGAGAATGTGGATATTTCTTTTCTTTTCACACCTACATCCTAATTCACACCCACACCCCCAAGAGCTCTATTTTTTGTGCAGCCGGTGATCAATCAAGGCGTATATGGGCCAAATTTTTTTTTCAAACTCGAATCAATTTCATCATGATTCTATGCGCCTTTTCACAAGGAACGCGAATGTTGTCTTGGAATTTAATTTTTAACGTCGTTTTAGTAAAGAAAGCTATCAAAATTTATCAGCCGAGTTTGCATAGAAAATTCGTTTTTTCACATTTTACCGATAATTTCTCATAAGAGTATTATGGACACATTTCAATGAACATAAAATCTTCTAAAAGTTTTCTTTATTAAAATGATTAGAATTAGAAGCTCTACAAACGCTGAAAATTTCATTAAAATTGGAGATGACTTTTGTACAGTGTGTCAGAGATCCAGTGGAAATAGCTGAATACTTTGTATTAAGGACTGTCATTCCTAAAAAAATTTCAATTTTTTGCAGACGAGTCAAAATTGAAGTTTGATAATAGGAAGATGCACCGAAATCTTCTTTTTCAGAATATCTATGGTTTACTAAAAAATGAATTGGTTTAGACGAAATTTTGGTCTCAAACCTGACTTTGAATGTAATATTTTACGAGAAATTTTTACGGTTTTTGTCAAGCTTTTTCAACGTCAGGTGATTTTCGGAAAAAATCGATTTCTAATACTTTCGTTTTTTCTCAAAATCAATTTTTTCGAGCATACCTTGTATACAGGCTAGGGTTTTTCAAAAACGACTCCATAGAATAGGGATAATTTTTACTTTTTTGAATAGAGGATAGTTATGGCTGGGTCGTAAGACTCCGATTTTTGAATTTCTCTTTTGCTCAAATCAAAAGTTATACATTTCATTTTCATTAGCAATCTTTTTGGGCACAATATGGTGAATTTTGCGGAAAAAGCTTTTTAAGAAGAAGACAAAGTGGAACTCAAAAATCCGATCCTATTAAGACCTAGCCCTAAGGGCGCTCTACAACCTGTGACTTACTCGGATTTGTTAGTCCGTATGGTTGCTGTAAAATTCTTGTCCACGTAAAGGGCAATGAATTGACTCGAGCTTGTGTATTTCTTTGAATTTGGAAGAGATATTTTAATCATAAGCTATTATAGTTAGGACTAATATTCTCCGAAATTTTGGTTGAAATCAGAGGATAAATAACATAGTTCATTTCTGAGGAGTCCTAGATGAAAAGTCTATGCGCAAATATGTTCTTTTTCTCTTATTTGCGATTAAACGTCCTGTGTTGTTTACCTTAAGCTTTTTACTGTTGCTAAGTAGAATCCTTTGAAAAAAATAGAATGTGAAGTTGCATAAAATTCAGAATGAAAAAAAAAAGAATAGGAGGCAAAATGAGATCGAAATGTTGCCATGTTGCAAAATGCGTGAAGTTATTTGACAAACAACGTGCGCATCTAACTTACACAACACTCAACTAGGTGAGCAGAAACCATCAGTGGCGTTGATTCAATATAATTTTTTTTCATAATTTGGTTTTGATGAGTACCTAATTAATAGAATTTTCTAAAACTTGAAAGAGTATTTGAAATGTGAGCAACTGAGCTGCATCTTATACCAAGATAATAAGATTTTGAGAAAACACTGGAGGCAGGATTCAAATCAGGATTTTACTCTCTTGCACATCCGAAGTAGTTCCTCTAATTATTTGCAAACGATGAAATGAGTTCAAGTAACTGACTTCTCAGACAAAAAACTTTCTACTCCAGTGTTGTGAACACGTAACATGTGGAACTGATATGGATTATTCAGTTTCTTTGAATAGCAACTACACTCTAAAGAAACGAATTTTTATTCAATCAGAAAAGGTTCATTCACTCGATGTAGGAAAAATCTTTTTTTTTTGTTTTCGCAGAATAGGTGGTTTTGTAAACATCATTTTTTGAAAAATGTTCGAAAAGGTTTCGTAAAAAAGATCAGTACAAGACCTTTTTTCGTAAACCAAATAAAAAGTTCCGCAATCAAAATTTCGTATAAAACTGATTGAATAATTACTGAAAAAAGTTCGATATGTTACCCTTTTAATGAAAGGTTTACCGATCCATACTGGTACGACATGGATGAGAACAACAACTATGGCAAACTCAACTACCGAGTCACTATGATTTACCCATTGTTCTGATGCTATGTGATGCAATCTATATTGGACAAAATTTGCTTTCTTCAGTATAGATGACATCATATAACATAAGAAGAAAAAGTAACTTGCAGTACCTTGGTGGAAGAATGTGTCACTGTTATTTTTCTAATCTCTACCGCTGTGTTCTGTAAAAGAATTTACCTTTGCTACACATGAAACCCGATATAAAACATAAAGAAGTATTTTCCTATAAATTGCTCGAATTCATCTTACCTCAGTTCCAATCTTGAAGTCCATCTGAGCTAAAACAATGTATTTAAGATTACTATATATTCTCAAGTTCGCTTTACCGTGTATTAGATCTTTATGTTTATCTAAAACAAAAAAGAAATTCCAGCTTAGTTTCTGTTTTTTCAATTTTATCTTACTTTTCATAACAACCTAGACGACAATCTAAAATAGAAACAGAAATACAGTTTCGTGTATTTTTGAAATTTATCTCAACTCTTACATACAAAAACAATCCATATGATTTTGGGTTCAGCGTTGATTTCAAGCTAAAAACAAGTTGATAAGCATAAGAACAAATATTTACGCTTGAAACTCTTTTTGAGAGCAACTGAAAACAAAACCGAATTCATTTGCTGTATGCAATAAACGTATCCATTAAACTGCAACGATCGATAAAATATTGCCTTCTCTAATGTCACTAACGAATCTGTAACCAGATCGAGCAATACGGTGAGCAGAAACAACCGTACACATCTGTTTACAACGCCCTATACAACTATAGGTAAACCTGCTCTCTTAATGAGAGCACACCACAAGCATATTCGGAGTTGTTAAACAGTTACCGAGAATGCTCCATCGATTGACCGGTATATGTATGGACCCTTCTTCATCCCTATACTTAGAAAAATAATTTCGCCATCTCATTGGTCCTAGAAAAAAATATCAATCACATTCCTGAGACATTGTTTTCTCTTCTTTATAAGGATCAGACGTAGACATATTTGGGCCCCTCATAAGATTGGAGTGTGGATGACTGTTTTCGACGTATACAGCGACAAATACATAAGATCACACCCTTTTCGAAACTGTCAAAGGTTCAGTGCATTATATACGAAACCATAGAGAAATTTACGAAACTTTCAAAAGATTTTTCTGATCAGTTCCGAAACCTAATTAAATCTCCGAACTCAAAAAGATTTTGTAAAACAATTAGGGAGCGATTTTCAATCTATTGAACTCAAAACAGATTAGCGTAAAAATGCGAAAATTTTTGAAGTTTAGTAAAACATTCAGCTTTTTAGCGTGCACTTTAGTCTATACAAAGAAATCCTAAGGTTTCAATCTCTTCAATTCTTTGAAGACTAAAAGTTCTTCATAGTACTTTGGACTTCAAAGAATTTTTTAGAACTTTCTACGATAATTATAAATTTTCCAGGATTTCTCCAGGAGTTCTAAGATTCTCTACGGTTCCATAGAAATCTTCAGTATTTCATAGAATTCTCTGGATTTTTCTTGAAGTCTACGACTGTGTACATGTCTATTACTACAACTCATGCTAACACCAATAGGCAAACTCCCTAGCTAAATAAATAAATACCTCTCTTCATTCACACCTAAGCCCATTAATACACATCTAAACTTTACAACCACAACCATCCACAACATTTTTCAATGATTTGCTTTTAGTTTTATATCCAAGCACTACGACAGAGTATTCATCCAACATGAGCGCAAAAATTTTAGAGACACTTCGCCAATTGGATCACAAGAATAAAAAGAAATTAAGGAAATATTTCGATGACATTTTACAAGAAAATCCCGCAGATAACACCGACTACCTCCGTGAGGTCGTTAATGCTCTGATCGACACTAATTTCGCCTATGCTAATGTGATCGACCATCCATTGTTTATCCGTGTTAGAGGTGCACTGGTCGACATTCTTAAAAAAACTGTTAATGATTTTGATTTACTAAGCAGTATTGGGAAACTATTTGGACAACTAGCGGAGCAAGTTGATGATGAAAATGTGCATCTCTTTATGCAACTTTTCGGAGATAAAACGACAATCAAATATTTGAGTGAGTCGTTGAGCAATTTGTCGCCGATATCAAATGCTCATCTGATTGATGGCATCAACCATACTATTAATGCGTATCAAAGATTTCAACGAGATTTTCCAACGATTCAAAATGATCCGATCCTTTATCCATTAATTATAGCTATTGCTGACATCGTCAAATCCATGAAATACAACAGAGCATGCTTTCAACTTACAGCACAAGAAGATAAGCTTACAGAGTTTCAAAACTTGATTCTTTTTACATGTCCTAGGTACATAGTTTCGTTTTATTGTGAACACTATGA
>CAJNOP010002624.1:0-16541 GCA_905250075.1 Rotaria sp. Silwood1
CGGATGGAAATGGGATGATCTATTTCCATATATGATCAAAATGCAAAATCATTATTGTTATTATCTTCCATCATCATTAACTGGAATATCAGATATAGATTGTCGAAAATGGCATGGTCAACATGGTCCAATGGATATTGCTCCACCATTATTTCAACAAATGCCTGAACCACTATTAGATTTAAAGAATGAATGTAATGAATATGATGGATTTATGACTGATTCTGATAATCCAACCAAACAATATGGTTGTTATTTTGTACAACAATTTCGTAAGCCTTTAAATAAATCTGATCCAAATTCTGAAAGTATACGAGCGAGTACATGGTCAGCATATTTAAATGGCATAAGTCGACCAAATCTTCAAGTATTAGATTCAGCAACTGTTTTAAAACTTGTTTTCGATGAAAATGAACCGACAAAATGTATTGGTGTTGCATACGAATATAAAGGACAAATATATACAGCAATAGCAAGAAAAGAAGTTATTCTATCTGCTGGCGTTTTTGATACACCCAAGCTTTTACAATTATCTGGTGTTGGTCCGAAAGAATGGCTTCAACCATTCGATATTAAAATCGTGGCAGAAAATTCACAAGTAGGAAACAATTTTGTCGATAAAATGGCCAGTTTTATGGCTTTTGAAACTTATGAACAACTACCTGCACTACCATTGAGTTTTCGTACTTTTGCATGGTTATCGAACAGTGGATTGAAAGAAAGTAATAGAAATTGGACAGATATTCAAATTTTTCTTTATTCTGTAAATCCTGATATATCATTTGATGCTCCAATAATAGGTTATGATCCAACTCTTGCTTATTCACAACCACGCATACCATTAATCACATTTCTTATCTATCATACACAGCCTGAAGCTTCAGGAACCGTTAAAATTCAATCATTATCACCATATGATCGACCACAAATTGATCATGGTTGGCAAAATTTATCTGAATATGATCGAAATAATCTTCAATATATTGTTAATTTTGTCCGAAATTTTACGAAGAATATGCGGTGGGGTCAGAAATATGTAAAACAAGAATTATTTCCTGGAAATCGCTATGGAGGATCTGATATTTTATATCGACAATTAAATTTAGGTAGTGGTTACCATCCAGCAGGTACCTGTGGACTGGGAAAATGCACAGATAATGAAGCCCGAGTGTTAGGAATAAAAAATGTTCGAGTTGCTGATATTAGTCTATTTCCAACACAGATAAATGTTAATCCAATGTATATTCTCTATAGTATGTGCGAAAAAGTAGCAGACCTTATTATACAACAACATTCACAACATCGATCAAAAGGCATCAGTATATACAATTGTTCTAATTTTACTTTTATCATTTTTATGATGTTACTTTTGTTTATGTATTACTAAAAATTATTTGAATATCAAACGACTCCTGAACACATGACTATTAATAACCATACTACTGCCAAACTTTTCATCACTATTCTTTTTGACTAATAAAACTTTTGGATTTTAGAAACACAAAAAAATCAATAAATTAAATTTTTATACTTACGTGAGAGAAAAATGAACAAAACTTTGACCAAGAAAAGAATCTATATGAAATGATGTATCCATAGATATGTAGGAGTTCGTCTTTTCTAATGGCAAAAAAAGAAGCTTCATATAGCGTCGAATAATTAAACGTTATTCAAACAAAAAATAATGACTGAGATGTTTTTGAGATCCGAAATTCGTTACTGCATTTTTTCAAAAAACATCTCATGAATCCGCTCTCTCCTACACACATTGTAGTGTCAATTAGATCTATTCAATTAAGTCTCATTGGATTTCTATATCATTGATGTATGACATCTCATTTTTGGAGATCAGATGAAAAATTTCTTAGTCGGATAAAATATTTCTTAGAAAATGGTATCTAATGTTCGCCCTAGAATTAAAGAGGCATAAGTGTAAGTGAAACAATTCGATAACAGCAACAGTTAGCGACCTGCGATTTTCACCAATTGAAAGAGGAGAAGTCTATACAAGGGGGGAAAGCGGATTGCAATAAAAGCAATCATTGTCAATTAATAACATGCTAGAATTCTGAGGCAAATCTTGCGGAGTAAGCGTTTTGTATTAACGACGAAATGTCTTATCGTGTTAAATTGTCTGTAGTTTGAGACATTTTTGATCAAATGGGTTTGATAGATCAATAGGGAGCACGATTATGGTAATGTAATGGTAAACATTTACTGATCAGTTGATCATTAATACTAATAAAACTGAACAACAGTCATGATTTAGCCCACTAGTACTAGCGATTACATAGCTTATTAAAAGTGTGCATTAGTAGTTAAGAGAGCCGGTAGTCGTTAGAATAGAGCGAATTTACTGGAATTTTCTGTATGAAAGCTTTTTCACATACAAAATTGGAAAACTTATCTCAACAGGAAACTAAAGGGATGCGTATGGTTTCCTTGAATATGGTAAGTACTGGTGGTCTTGCGATGAAGATTCAGACGAAACTTTTAGTCTTAGAAGTTTTATTATCCAATTCGGCCTAGCGCATAAAGACGTTGCCATATGAAGCTTATTTTTGATCTTATATGGACAGACAATAGTCAAATTTTGAAGAATTCTTCGTTTCTATTTCAAAAGATATAATGTTCGTTCCAATGTTGCTTCTCACACACGTCTGCGATTAAAAAACTATCAGTTTACGAGCAATAAATATGATTGCCGACCTATTTAACGACGAAAGTCGTCAACGATAGCAGGAAGAACTTAATTCTATTGTCTAACAATTGAAAAAATAAAAGCAATCATTATCAATCATCGTCAAGCATTTGTCAATTAACTCAATCTGGGCAATCAAAATTTTAGCTTTTTCCCTCTTCGATCGATTTCGAAATAAACTGTACAGTTATTCAACCACCAATGTAGATCAATCGTTGTTGTAAATTATAGTCATTTCATGTGCCTACTATTAATACATTATCGACAATTGTTTTAGTTTGCCATCAAATATCTTCTTGCCTTAAACAGTATATCTGTAGATCTATGCTTTGTTTATTAAGATGTTTATTGAAAAACTTTGTATGTATACTTTTAACATTGATTGTTAGTAGTGGCGGAGCCACAGATGAGAGACGTGGGCTTAGCCCACCCGAAAATTCTCTGTACTCACCCAACAATTTTTTCTAATCTTTTTAAAAAAATTGCTATCTTTCATACAAGTGATGTCGCGATGTATTGTTCTCTGAACTACAAATGCTTTTCATAACTTTTCATTGGTTGCTTTTCGTTAACGACGCGAATATTTGACATATAGGGCAGTTTGCAGGAATGCAATCTGATAAACGTAAGATTATAGAATCTTTTGTGGAACTCACGTATATTTTTGAAGAAAATAGTGAGTATAAGTTCTAAGTTCAAGTTTTTCCGGCTCTCCTCGCTCCCTATTACAGACACTTAGAAACGAAAGAGAATATTACAGATATACTCCCCATTACAGACACTCCTCATTACAAACTCTAGCATCCGCGCGCAACAAACTTCAAATTTATTTATTTATAAAAAAAATTGGATAACATAAAAAAATATAAGTTCGACTGATGAACAATCTTTAAATGATTTCATCATTGTTTAATAAACTATAGAGAAATTAATTTTACATAGTGTAGTTATCAGCTTTTTTTGGGTGTGGATGTGCAAGTGTGGGTGTAGGTGTGAGTTCGAGTATTCGCTGGACTCACCCACACCCTGGTTTACCAAATTGTATACATTTCTTTGAGGATTAGATGCCTTATTTGAATTTCCAGACATCCCTTTACTTTCCTGTTTATTAAAATATAGAAGATATAGGAGGTATAGAAACTTTCGGGAGAATTTGAGTGTGGGTGTGAGAATACAACACACTAACATTCTTACTCACATCTACACGCAGCACACACCGACATCCACACCTACACCCACACCCGAAAATTAAGAATTTTGATATTAGTACATGCTTATAATTCGAACAATAAAATGAATTTTTATCAACAAAATCGATGTGTAGAAAAATTTCATGGTAGTCTTTAATAGAATATATTTATTGATTTTTACTTAAGTCGACTGACTGAAAAGTGATCTTTGAAGTAATTACTTGACTGCTCAACAAGCAACTGTGATAGGTGTATGAAGAACATCACTATTTTCCATAAGCATATTCATTTCTATTTTTCGATATTTAAAAAGAAATCACAATAAAATAACTTTCATTTCATCTGAAAAGAAAATTAATGAACTATTTGTGGTGAATGACAAAAAATAAGAGAAAAAAAGGGTCTATTTGTTGAAGCATGTTGATGGACAGAACCATATAACATATATCAATATCTTGACTTGTGTTGCAGTTCCGACACATGGTTAGTTGTCAAAAACAAATTTATACAAATTTTTTTTGAATGTCTTTCAAAAGCAAGGAATCTTTTTCTATGAGTGTCGTTTAAGAAAACGTCGATCGACTAGTGAATCCACTATCATTTACTGGAATATAAATTGCAGCTCTTTTCCAGAGATAAAATTGCATCATCAAAATGAATTATCGGCAATAGAAAAAATCTCAAGCTAGTCTGTCAATAAAAATAAAAGAAGTGCCGTCGAATATGTCTTTGAACATACGTGAGTTGTTGTCTGTAGTCTTGTCAAGGAAATCTGACTTGAATGTTATATAGGAGAAAAACATTTTGCGAACTAAACAGGATGATATTCTTCATTTTGATTTCATCATTAATTTCAGTTATTTCAAATGAATAAAAAAGATAAACCTACACTAATATAGAGAACGCTAATTAATAAACAAGTGAAACAGAAATCAACTACTACGTGCATAGAATAAAATATTTGGGGACAAGCAAAACATGTTGTTAATCAATAAAGTAGGATGATTAGATGGGAAACACATTAGAGTTCTGTTGTTGAGCTGCCGTTGTTCCACTCGGTGATGATTTATTTTCGATCAATAGCTTTTAATAAACCAAGTGTTGGTTCGATTGATTTAATATGAATGTGAGATCTTGGATGACCAGTTTGGCTAAGAACATTTTCTACTGCAGCTAAAAATGTTTCTGAGCCGGATATGTAGACATGTGTGTCTGATTGCAACTTGCCTTCAAGATGGCTCTTTGATATTGGATGATCTTTTGTCAACATAACATATTGTTCTTTTGGAAGCATATTACGCAATTTGTCAGCAAACGCAGCACGATCTTCACTTTGTACACATTGAATAACACTTACCGAAGAGGTTTTTCCTTGTTTATTCACTTCATTGATCATTCCCATGAGTGAAGCAATACCAATACCACCAGCAATGAATAAATGATGTTTTGCATCATTGACGAGTCCAAAACTGCCAGCTGGACCTGAAACTAAAACGGTGCTACCAACATTGCGATTGCGAATCAATTCTTCAGAGACAATTGTATTCTGATCAACATGTCCTTCCCGACAAGCAATTGTATAAGTATTGTTATTCGATGGATCAATGGGAGTATAGTGACCATGATGGAGTACACCACCTTTTTCAATGCGCACTGTTATATATTGTCCAGCATTTAAAGCCCAGGGATGTCCACCATCTTGACGTTGTAAGGTGAAAAGACATGTCGGTCCACTTGCAATGTTTTCTTTCTTGGCAACATTGAATGGAACGAAACCTTTATCGTTGCCAAGTTGATCGTACAATTCCTTCTCTCGTTTGATGAAGGTTGATGATATAACATTATAAACAGCTTCCCATGCAGACATTACTTCAGGTGTCGCTTTGCTGCCTAAATGTTCTTTGATAGCTTGTAATAAATGCTTGCCCAAGATTGGATATAGTTCTGGTTGGACACCAACAGCACGATGTTTGCTTGAGAGACGTGACATCTGCGGCGTCATCACATCCAAATTGTCAAGATTTTCGACGAAACGAAAGACAGTTTCGGCGAGTGCTGCAGGTTGCTTTCCACTATCTATATTGGTTTGATTGAAAAAATTGTGAAATTGTGGTTGATCCTTGAACAATGCCCCGTAGAATTTCGTTGTTAACTCCTTGCCATGTTCTCTCAATGTGGGTATTGTCGATTGGGCAAGTTTCTTTTGTTCCGCGGTAAGGCTCATTTTTCCTGTAGAACACGAATTCGAATTTATTTGTTTTGCCGATAAAAAAAAGCACCACTACAATCTAAAAGAAAAGGATTTTATGATGAAACTTATAACTTATAGGTTCGGTACTGTTTTCTAAGCCTTTTAAGTTCTAGGTAAAACGTCTTAGACTGTTTTTTTCTATTCTCAACGCTTCGGACAGAACCTAAAAAAGATTTTCATAATGATTATATATTATGTTAAGAAGTTCTATTGGAATCTATTAGAATTCATCAGAGTCTATACTTAGATTACTATGCTTGCACTTTCATTTCTACGCTCCTTGGTAGATCCTAATAAAACTATTCATATCAATCAATAAATACTCAATTATTTTGTAATTCAATTGTTTTCAATTACAAACGCATTCATTTATCTAATCTAGTAGCGCTTCATATGTAGAGGGTTTTTTAGTTGCAAAAAATCTCTTCTCGTTTGAAAAACATACATATTTTCGCCTGTAATTCAATCATATGTTTTCACATATTCACAAATATTCAGAAGAAATTTTGATTCTAATATATTGGTTAGAATATCTTGCAAAAATCAATATTATCTAAATAACCTTTATGAAAATGGGGATTTTCTACTATTGTCAACAGTTGAATTATGGTTTGGTAATAAATACTTGTCATCCAGAAATAATTAAAATATAGATTATTTGAAAGCGCACATCGACCTTATGAGGAAAAACTCGATTTAGATGTGCGAAACGTTTTTATTCTGTTAACGAATGACGAGTAGTTACCGAAGGTGACTGTTCGAAAATGCGCATGCCTTTTTCTAATTTTCCTCTTCGTGAAACTTCAGTAAAAGCTTACGGATAATGAAAACATATCGTTCATCAACTCTTTATGTACAAAACGAACTTACTCGGCAAGGAAAAATATGAAACATGTTTGCGAAACAATGTCATTCAAGCGAACTCATTTGATAATATCAATGGGATACATTCGAACAATAATCTAAACTAGAAGATTGGAGAACTCTCATAGGATTTAATACTATGATAATAAGTGCGTTAGTTAACAGTTAAAAGAATGCAACGAATAGAAATCTATTCATTTCACGCATTAACTGAATGAGAATAACGGAAGATAGAGTTTATATATATGTATGATATAATGGATATCCAGAAAAAAGATCAAAGACAAATATGGAAACTTTGTAAATGTTAGCAATGGTTATGTATGCTAAGATTGCAAACAATATTCATTACTATCTATGGAAACAAAATAAGAGCAAAAGTAGAACATAGCAGACGATACAAAGTGGCAACAATAACATATAATTTTTCCTTGTTTGGCGCAAATCATTTCATCAATTATCTTTTTTCTTTTGCCTGGAAATTGTTTTATTTATAGAGAATATGTATAATAAGAAGAGAACTGATATATAACTTTCTGACACTTTTCTTTTTTGTTAGTTAATATTCATAAAAGCATATTGACATACATAAAAATGTATAGATTGTATGCGCTCGATATGGATAAGACCGTTTCATACTTATCGAATCGGATTATTTATTGTTACCACATTTTCTCATTATCAAATAAGGACATACATGTCAACAAAAGAAACCATCAAGAATCCATATCAATGCGCATATAGACAGTAATAAGAGAAGAAGAATAAGAAAAAAGCGATCAGAAAGAGGGACAATCAGGAGAAACCACAGAAAAAAAGAGAATAGAAGCAAGCCATGCATATACAATATAGAGAACTTCATAATCTTACAGATTTGCACCGAAACATGAAAGGATGAGAAATAGTTCTATTATTCGAGAATATAATCATTCTCTTTAGCTTTATATTCACAAAATAAACATTAAAAAGTAGTTTTTACTTGTAAAACATACATATAGAAAATGTTTATTTTTTCGAATAAGGATGTGAGTCTTCTCTTCATCCACCTATGCCCACACACATGCCCTTATGACTCTCATAGAAATTTGCTTGAATACTAATGTGTATGAGACGTTCTTGATTACGTTATGTCTATGTAGTATTTGATTTCAAACATACCTGATGATGACTATCTGAGCAATAGTCGAAACGCGTCGTATGATGCTCAAAAATCACTATTTTATAAACACACCCACATCCCTCTCTGCTGATATTAGAATAAAATCCAATAAGATCCAATAGTGAATTTCAATAGTAGTAATAAGTTATTTTTCGAAATAATCATAAGTAAACGCTACCAGAATAACACAACACATATATAAATGATATGAGATTGAACAACTTTTTTTCATTGATGAAACTTCTTGGTTGTAAGAGATATGAATGTGAGATAATCGTAAGACTCATTTCTTTTCATTTTTGAATAAATTATTTTAATAATACAATACACAGATTCGAATTCAAGCCAAAGATAGTAACTAATACGTATTTGTAAATATAAGAAAATAAAAATATCTGATCGGTTAAAATCTTTCGTTTTATGATATATTTAGAACAAAAAATAAAACTGGCCTCGTTTTTTATTTCTGTACAAACAAATAAAAGACCTAACTACCGGTATTTTCTTGTTTTCATCATTCATAACAGTAAAAGATTTTACTTCGACGTTATAAAGTAGTATAACTCATGAAAAATTCCAAACTATCTCAATATCGTGTATTATGCATATTTGATAGGAGTCTTTCATTTCAAAATGCCAAGTTTCTTTACAATTTTCATTCGAATATATTCAAACTTGAGAACAGTTCGTTGGGAACCTCAATTTGGCAAATTATTCTTCAATGTTTTTGAGAATAAGAGTTGAATAACACGGTGTCAAGAATATTACACCGGTTATTTCCTCTATGATTGTTAACTATCTAGAATTTAATGTATGTTTTGTGGAGAAAATGGTCGTTTAAAAGGCAACAACAAAGCCATTCAATGACAAGTCATATGGGGTGTGGGTGGGTGTGGGGTGTGGGTATGAGTATGAGGGAAAAGAATATCGTACCCGCGCCCACGCTGACACCCAGATCCACACCCACAGGCTGAAAACTCACTAAAACGCTCATAATTTCGAAAGAAAAGCATATGAGCCCTTATCTTGTTAACTGTCACTTTTAAATCTTTTAATCACCTGGGAGAGAATTCTCTTGTTATAGGTCTGAAATCCGATCTAAGAACGAGCTTTAGTCGATCTTTGTCGAGTCGAGTTCGGGCACGATCAGCAATAATATGGGATTTATTGAATTCGAATGTTCGTTTACGAATAGTTTCATTCATCAAATATTTCATTATATTTTACACATTTGAATTTACCGTTGAATATATGACATTGTTGGATATATTAAGTTTCATGTAAAATAAAAGGTATTTGATGGACACATCGAATATCGAATCAAATATTCGATTTTCTTTTCATTCTATTTCACTCATTTCAATAGAAAATTTTATTGCTCTATGCAATTAATAGGATAAACACATAGTTTCGAACAAAGAGCAAACAAAAAAAAGAGATAAAATATCCTCCACAAAGCCATTTCTTTAAGAGACTACAGCACAAGAATTTCGTTCAATAACAATGTAGTTTTTCAACAACTATTGAAAACAATCTTTCAGATACCCTATTGTGAGTTAATCCATGAAAGATTTTTATCTTTCAAATAATATTTTTTTGGTAAATCTTTAGCAGCTAATGCAATTGGTAGTAAGGGTGTGGGTGTTTCCTTCACCCACACTCACACCCTCTTTATCTTCTTAAGCTCCAACTTACAAATCATCAAGATCATCATTTGAACTAGATATAACAAAATTTTTACTCCAATACATCATTGTTTATTCCTTGGGCACGAATCAACTCAGAATATATCACACCTAGCCATATCCTGTCTAACCATCATATAACAAGTCGATAAGCTTTTTAGTACCTCAGGTAGTTCTCTCGTTAGAAGAAAAAGAAGAAACTAAGATTTCTCAACAATGTTGAGATTTATCTCTAAGGAATAGTCTTAGGTATCTTTATAAAAAACTTCAACTCAATCGGATGAAGTTTGAGCAGTTTGTAGTGGCTCAGGATACGAGCCGCTGGAAAACCATGATTTTCTAGAAACATTCTCAAAAGTCCAATTCAAATCTTATTTCTTCGAATACGTATCTCTTTGTTTTTGATACTCTATCTATGCCGTCTTCGAGAATCAGAAATGGCCAAAACAGAGAATGGGGAGGGTATCCTTAAACGGTTTAGATGAATAAACAAGAAGACTTCAAAAACGTCGCAAAGATTTCATAGTGATTGAGATATTTGAAACTTTTATATAGAAGTTCATTTGATAGATCTTCAATGTACGCTATTGATTTTCCTGAAGAATGCAACAATTGCTTCTTACACACAACACTTTGTGTTGTTCGTTTTTGTTCTTGAATTGCACAATCATGTTCTCGCTCTTTCATAAACAAAACAAATCATTTTTTTTTCATTGCCAAGTAATGACATCTGATGATTTTTCTTCTTTTTTTTTCTTAGTGGTGAATGAAAATAAAACATCTTTACCTTGTTTCAATACTACTTCATGATGACTATTTTCTCTTACTCATTTTACTTTTGTGTCAGTACAACATATTTAATACAAAAGGAGGGAAAAAACCAACCAATACTCTGGAACATGTCTGAGAAGAATTCATTGAGTTTATTTGATCAATTAGCTACAGAAATTCTCTTCGAAATCTTTGATTATTTATCTTGTAATGATATTATTTACACATTTTTCTATTTGAATC
The DNA here is from genome assembly GCA_905250075.1 of Rotaria sp. Silwood1. Classification (NCBI taxonomy): domain Eukaryota; kingdom Metazoa; phylum Rotifera; class Eurotatoria; order Philodinida; family Philodinidae; genus Rotaria; species Rotaria sp. Silwood1. The sequence goes on from CAJNOP010002624.1 coordinate 10,865, forward strand.
AACGTGTTAATTCTATTTTATTACAACATCGCCGATTTTTAAATCAATTCACAACACCGACAAGTAATATCTCCTTCTGGCAAACAATTTTACCGATTATTAGTTCACAAATTGAATGTTTAATTATTACTACAACTGATTTTTGTTTCTCATTTGATTTATTTCCTAACCTCAAATCTTTAATTATTTCTTCTTCAATACCCATCTACCATGATGAATTAGTTTTGATATTGAAAAGTGAACAATTTAAGAAACTAAATTCATTTAAAATTAAATGTCAAATTGTCAATAGAAACGATGTTTATGAGAGATTTTCGTTTTATGAAGTATTCTATGAGAAAAATTCCTTACATATATTTGAATCTTTACCAGAACTATACATATCTTCGCTCACTAATGTGAACAATCTAAATATCAGTATGAATCTTCAATCATTATCGCTGACGATATCCAACTTCAACTGTCTCTTTTCTTTGTTTTATTATACTCGAAATTTAAAATATCTAAACGTTTGTTTATTGATCCTTTTTGTAAATAATCGATCAAATCCGAGTATGGATTTATCTGAAATCAAATTAAAAAAATTTTCCATTACCTTACAAAAGGGCTGGATGGATCAAAGAGGTTTTCGTTTTTTAACATGGTTTATCAAACAATTTTCCTCTTCACTAATTCATTTATCGTTGAATTTAAACGAAATATATACTGGCGAGTTTCAATTCGATGGTTTTACACTTCAGCAACAATTTCTAGAATCAATGACACAATTGAAATCATTTCATCTTTATACACAATTCAATAAAGAACCTGTGAATGTCGAAAGTTTCTTATCAACATTTCAAACTCAATTTTGGTTTGATCATCATTGGACATTTGGAATACATGAAACATATTTATATACGATACCATTTCACTTTGACAACATGAAAGATTTTATTGAGTTCGATCAAATTAAATCGAATAATTCAGTGATTTTAAATTCTTCAAAGACATGGTCTCATGTGAAATCGATTGGATCTTCTAACTCTTCCAAATTCAGTTTAAATCTAATAAAACAACTGAAATCAAAAATGCCAAATTTAGCATCAATTACCTTTAGTTTTAAACTGATGCGTAATTTATTTACAAATGATAATGAAACAAATCAAACCGACATAACATTAGATAGTGTCACCACTGTTCACTGTGAAATTGATGATCTTAAAACTATTAAACGATGGTTAATTAATATCTTCCCAAATACTAGAATTCTAATATTATCTTTTAGTGTTTACTCGGTCTCACTTTCACCAAACAAAATGATATTTTCACAAGAACTTGATGAATGTTTTCGTGGAACAGATTATATGCATTTCATTAAGATTCAATATGTTGAGGTCAAGCTTACATTCAGAGATTTAGATTATATAAATGAACATACAACAAGACTTGTTAAGGAATTATTGACAATGTTTAAAAATCTTCAATCTTTTATATTTCATTTTCACCATATGTCTGATTTTCTCCGTATGAGTTCATTTACTGATCTCAGCAAAATAATTCAATTGTTAAATATGGAGAAAGTTTCTGAAAAATATCAAATCAAACATATTCATAACTATTTGCAATTTGTTAGAAAGAATGATGAATAGAGAATTCTCCTGTTGATTTTATTTCGAAAGAATAAAATGTGATTTAATGAAGAAAAATCAGTCGAAATGAAAGAAATGTAAAAGAAGAATAGGGTATGGATGTGTGAGTGAAGTCAGCAAAGAATATAGAATAATATGTATATTTTAAAGATAATCAATATATTTTAGCTGTAGCATTTCATTCAATAAGAATGATATGCATAATGGTTTCTCATATAGAAAGTGACACACGATATATTTTATATTTTAAATTGGAAGAATAGTTTAGCGTTGTTGTCTCTGTTAGCATAAAGAAGTCTATTTGATGGTGATGAAAATTAAGCGCATGACGTCTTACCAAATGATAAGAATGGCGCATCCATGTATGAATGTACTCAACTAAAATCAATTTAATTAAAGTAACGGATAATACAAAGGTAACTTTTTCTTCTATTTTAACGATCGATTATTGCTTTCAGAGATACATCATACAATGTAAATAAATAAACATAAAAACTTTTCTTGACATTAAAATTACGGATAATTATTAGACTTTTGAACTCGAAAAAGGTGGATGGAAAAACAAAAAAATAATATTAAATCACGAGGTATCTTTATATTGTAAGAAAATTCACTCAATTAAATGAAATGTGACTGAAAGAAAGTTGATTGCATAAGATTCGAATATTTTTGTTCATTTTATTTGTTGACTTCTCAACTGTGATGCCGTTTTTCTAGGAAGAATATCTTCGTTAACCTATTGATGAATAGATGTATAGCAAAAAAAAATTATTTTCTCATTTTATATATTTGACATATTCTAGTGAAAAAAAACAAATCCAACAGTTATGTACGAAAGAAAACTAGAAATGAAATTCTCTCTATATTTATGTAATTTATTAGATTGAGAATTAAATTTTATTTTTCTTCAAATAAAATTTAATGGAAAAATTACTTAGTTTTTCTGGAATTTTATTTATTCAACTTACAAAAAATAAACAAAACAATTAGTCAATAGTCCCATCAACTGATACACAGATTTCATTCAACAAAGATATATGAAAATCAAATTTATTTAAATAAGACACATCATTTGTTAACATCTCGTGCCAATTCTGTCCATCAGTCAAATCCATAATAAATGGTAAAATATATTCTAATCAACAATAAGTGTAAAAACGAATTAATCAAGTTTTGATATACAATGAAGAATAAGACCAAATTAAATGAATATTGCATTGAACCATAACTATTTGTAAATCGAATGATTTTAACAATGATGATAACAGAAGATCATTTTCATTAACAAATGGAAGATTAAGCACACTCATAAGAAAAAGAAACATTTTTTATACTTAAATAAACTAATATATAGACTTACATTCTACTAGCAAACCTTGCTACAGGTGTAATTTTGATTGTCACACAAAGAATTTCCAATGCACGATGAATACAAAGTAAAGGAAGAAAAGAATAAATCGATACTTCCTTTAATGTACCATAAAAGATAATTTGCAAGTGTTATAGATTTTTTCTAACTAGTGATGTTGTTACAATTTGAGAATGATTACAATAAAGATAAAGAGCAGTTGAGTAAAGCGTTCTCAATATTTCTATGAAAATCAATTGTCTGAACTCAGATGTATTGAATTTGTTAAGTTTGTCTTCATTAACATTATAAGATTGAATTATACAAAATAAAACAATCTTAGGTAGTTTTGATAATTTTTCAAAAATAAAATTTAATCTCAATGATTAAACAAAAATTCAAGTTCACAAAGACAATAAGGACGATGGATATTAACATGAAGAAGAATTTTGTTTAGAACTTAATCAGACATGCGAGTTAAGTTTTGTAAATGTAAAAGAAAAACATCGTCTATGTCTAAATACTTCAATATTTTCAAAAATATTTCATTTGATAGATTCTTCAATTGAGTAACAAGTTATTTTATTCATTACTGAGTATATACTCATGGATAACTCTTCTCTACAATTCAGTCAACATTATTATTAGATAAACTATTCAAGCGAATGTTTTTTTCCATCTTGGTCAATAAGAAAGGAAGATCATGTAGAGAGAATATCAATCTAATATTTTTGTTGTATTACTCAATTATTGACAATAAAAGTATTTTAATCAAACAAAAATAAATCGACTTTGCTGAAGAATTCAAGAAAGATTAATTAAATTATAATGTCCAAAAACTCATACAATTCAGTTTTATTATCAAGTAAAGGATTTCGAAAAATATGTCATGAGCCAAGATTTTGGTTTTTCTTTTTTCTTTATTAAAATCATACATTAAGGAATAAATTCATTTCATGTTTCAGACGAAAATTGCCACAACTCATATACTAAAAAAAATACAACTTTTTAGTTTATTAAAGTGCATAAGCATTTTAAAAAAATTATTGTTTTATTATTTTCATATTTTATCCTGATGAGTTCCATCGATAATACTCAGTTTAGCTAACTTTTTTTTTATACATATTATAGAGAGAAATATTTGATAAATTTCTATAAAAGTTGTTTAGAAAAAAATTGTTCAATTCTCCAAGATATTTTAATTTTTCTGAGGGTATATTATTGCCAAAAAAGTGCATTTTTTGTGGCATCTATATTTCATCAAAAATATATATCCGTTCAAATTGAAATTTTTACTGTGAATAGATATCATAATTCTTTGTGAACTATTGATGAATTGTCTCTTTTTTGTCTTTTATGTGATTGCATATTTCATGAATGGATCATACTAGAAAGGTACAATTTCGGTCGCCGAAAGATGTCATTGAGTCTTTATACCATTGGAAAATTCAGTTCTCTAAATAGTTTCTACATGGCTTAGAGAACCTTCACGAAAATCGTGCTTTTGTCTCTATAACATATAAGAACATCATATGACAAGAGAATATCAAGAAGCCATAGTTAAGGATGTTCGTGAAGTGAGATCTCAAGTGCTCGATATACAAGTAGATACTGATGTTCCTCGAACAAAAACTACAGCAACTAGCGATTCTGTATCAACTCACATGTAGGAACTCTATGACACACTGATATTTTGACAGATGATATTGAAATATATGAATGATCATGGATGTCTAAGTAATGAATCACTACAACTTCAGATTAAACTTGAGACATTGAGATTCTCAATCAAGATTCTGTATTAATGAAAGAAAGGGTCAATGACATATAAAATACTTGATATGATCGAATATATGTATGCAAAATGACAAACTTTCAAGACAAAATGTGTAAGTTGAACAATCATTTATCACCAATGATAAGAGAATATTCGCATAAAATGGTAGGAGAACGATAGGAGCCCAAATCGTCAAAAAAAAAAGTTGATAGAAGTCTTTTATATATGGAGGCTCATCACACTTCATAGTTTTATCTAAGGTGCACCAAAGGCAAAACATGAGCAAAAATTTTTTTTCTTTATTTTTTTAAATGGTTAGATAGAGCTCGTTGAGCTGATCACGAATATCACCTTTAAAACATTTTTTGGCGACGTTTTCACTGAAAAAGCTTCCAAATACGAAAATAGCTATGAAAATGATCTATTTCGCACTTTTTCAAGAAATTTCAAAATTTCGATGAATAATAATACTGATGAGACTTCGAAACTATGTTATTCGGATTTAGCATCAAAATTGGACTAGAACTGTATTAATTCAAGAATTTTTCATCATTCATATCTGTTTCAGTAAGACTGACACGGTCATCACATGACACCAATAACACGTCATTCTACCAAACCTATCTAGTCTTTTGTTCTACAACATTTCTCCAACCTTCTCATATCATTCGAACCGTCAAGTGAAGGCGAAAAACGCCTAGCATGGGTTTCAACAAATTTTCTTTTCTCATAGAGAAAAACTGATTTTACTGGGAGCAATGCAGTTAAGGAAATTCATGTTTTTATCATTTGGGTCAAACTTCGTCCAATTTCGATTTTGACATGAACATATAGGTAAAAAATGGTGTAGAATTCAATGGAGCTATTTAGAGGCGTCTATCGAATCTCTGAAGATTCTCAGGAAAATATTTTCTTATGAAA
>CAJNOP010002625.1:0-11798 GCA_905250075.1 Rotaria sp. Silwood1
ACTTTTGGATACCCCTGAGTAGAGAGAAGAAGAGAGAGAGACGAGAAAGGCAGCATGCCAGTGATAAAGAATAAAGTATGTGCAGAAAGTCAAGGAAAAGAAAAAAAAGAGGATGAGGGAGAGAATGGTACTCAGCTTGGTTCTCGTTCTTCTTTTCTTTTTCTACTTCATTTCGTCTTATTTTTTCATCATATTTTCCTTTTCAATCATGTCTTTTCTTTTAATTATGTCTTTCTTTCTACTTATCATAAAGTATGGTGCAGTTAAAGTGTCCCTTTAGAACCGGCATGGTCATAGGACTTGATTGCTTAATAAAAAAAAAAACTTAAATGAGCAATAATGAAAATTAGCAATAATTATACTGAATGAGCAATAATTTATTTAAATTAAAGGTAAATTTTATATAAAAGGGGTGTTACAGTGTGACTCGCTTATATATCTTCTTTTTCCTTTCTTCTCTTCTACGATGTCGTACAGATAACAAATACGACATATATATGTCGGAGTTGACTTTAAAATATTTCAAAATCAACTAGCTGCCTTTTAAATTCAACTGGTCGCCTTTAAAACGGAACCGAATTTTAAAATCAACTCCGATATATACATATATCTTTTGTTTTCTTTCTCTCTTCTTTCCTTTCCCTTACTTGAATATTTCTCTTCTCTTGATGCTGTTCAGGTATATTCCTTGCTTTGTCATATTTTCTTTCTAGGGTGTTTGGTTTTTCCTAGCTCATTCATATATATATATAGTTATTATTTCTGCAATAAAGTAGTAATTCAGTATTGATCTATTAGATCAATCACCCGTTAACAAAGGGCAATATGAATTCATTTATATATACAAATACGTAGTTTTTCAATTTTACAAAATAAAATATAACAAGAAAAATGGGCAGACTATCTAAACCAAAAAAAAAGCTTTATTCACACAATAATAGACTGTTTTTTTCATTTTTATTATTATTTTTCTATTGTAAATAACTGTTTTATTTTTCTAATGCATATAAAATAATGTAGTTTGTCTTTGTTTTATTGCTAAAATATGAAATTACTACTGCTACTTAATGAATTAATTATTGTACATTTAATAATATAAAATTACTCAAATAAAATTTCTTTATAGCTCAGAAAAATATTGCTAAATCATATTTTAATTATTGCCCATTCCAGTATTCTTATTGGTCAAATAAATATTATCCAAATATATGTAATAAAGACGACGTATAATCTCATGGGTTAATACCAATCGTAACAACAGTAGATAATAAGAGCTTTATGCAACAATGACCTGAACAAGAAATGCTGCAACTGACATACTGACTTTTTCGCATTTATTGCTACGATTAGTGCAAAGACGCACAGTGAGAATGGGGAGATAATGCATTTGTCAAATCGATTTTATTTTTAAGAAGAAAAACAAGTTGATGCTGCAAAACAGCCAGTTCTGTTCGATCATTGTCATTGTTTTTTGTTGAGTAAAACGCATCAATTGTTGATTGTTGCTATTAGTCCAAGAGTAGAGATGTGTGGAGGCAAGTTTATTCAGTCCCGATCCCGGTAACTTTTGTTTCCATTGATTTCAATCGTAGTTTCGGTAAATCTGATCTTGGTTCCGTTGATTAAATTTTTTTTTTTTTGGATAAAGGTTTCAAGATCTTTATTTATCAAAGTAGAAAGAGCATTAAAGATTGAAGATGACAACGGAAAGATATATGACTTAAAAGTCATGTGTCTCGAGCATAGTGGACAAGATAAAAAATAATAGGAATAAATAGTTTTAGTTATAGATTTTATATTTCTTCACGAATGTCTCTGAGGATCGTTTGGAGCAGTTGTTCATTGTTTGTTTGTGCTCTTACAATTGCTTTGTTTTAGAAGAGTGTTTGAGTACTGTTTGATTCTTGGAATGTTGCCATACTGGTGTCTGTATTGAACGAAAGTATGTGAAGATACTTCTAATGCATCACGAATGGCTTTGTTCTGGATGATTTGTAAACGTTCCCAGATCTTATCAGTTGCAGTGAGAGGAATCAGACATTCATCTGTGAGGATGGCTCTAATAAGAGCTTTGAAGATATTTAACATATGTTGATCGTTTGAGTTGAGTGCTGATCTCGATAAAAATCGAAGACGACCGATATGTGTGGCAGCTTTAGTCTCAATATGTTTTATATGACTTTTCCAATCCAGTTTTCGATCAAGAGTCATGCCTAGATAACGTACTGAATCTTGTGTTGTAATGCTAATGTTGCCGACTTTGACTGTGATTGTGTTTTTATACTTCTTTCTTGGATAATGACTGAAGTGAATCATTCCCATTTTTAGTGGTTGCAACTTCAGTTTCCATCCTGTACATCATCGTTCGAATTCATTTAGAGATTGTTATAAACAGTTCAAAAGGTTAGATGTCGTGTTAGATGATGTCAAAAGAGCTGTATCGTCCGCAGAGAGATTAAGTTCTTTATGGGAAGGAATTTCGTTCATAGAACCACTAGTGTGAAGTATATATAGCAGTGGTGAAAGAGGCGAATTTTGAGGTGTTCCACTTTTTAAAGTGAACAGACTAGAAGGAACATTTTCAAGTTCGACGGAGGCAGTTCGATTAATTTTTTTGGATACCGACTCGGTAATCCAAACTGTGGCCAAGAGTAAAAAGTATCTAAAATAACTGTTACGGCATTGTTAGATCTTATTTCGTCATTAATAGACTTTCGTTTCAAAATTTCTGAAATGGAATTTTAACGTACTTTAGATTATAAATAGTGTTCGATTATCACAACTTTGAATGGAGCGAATCCTATGACGAGTATTTCTATGGTTTAGTATGACTTTATACAGGACAAGTATCGATAAGGCCATTTTTTTGTCCAAAATATTTTTAAGAAAATAATTACATATTCGGAATCAGCATTAAATTCTGAGTAAAGTGATGTACTTTTTGCTGTCAAAAAGACGACTTTAACTTTTCACGGTTCATTGGGCACCTGTACGGGACCTCAGGATCATCGAAGAATTTTTTCTCTCCAATTTTTATAAATCTAGCATTATCAGACGCGGAATTCAATGCTGATTCCGAATTTCAATTGAAATTTGAAAGACAACGGAATTTTGGTAGGGAAAAATCCGATTTACTGTAGGATGCTGAGGAGTCTATTTTCATAAATCAAATAAATAAATAGATAATTGAGCGATATAATGTAATTCAGCAAAATAAATATTAATGCAGTAAAATAGAGAGTGTACCAACAAATGTATTTTGTTTTGATTTATTCACAATGAAGAAAAACACATCTATTATGGAAATTCATGAATTTTTGACTTTATTTTAAAGTCATCATCAGATGAAATCACTTAAACGAATAACAGCGCAACTAAGAACATTTTCGAATACTAGTCCAATACCTCTTAAGCATCAATAACATATCCAACTTAATCTGTCGTAGATTTTTTCTTGATTTTGAATAAATGAAAAAATACATTTGTTGGTACACTCTCTATTTTACTGCATTAATATTTATTTTGCTGAATTACATTATATCGCTCAATTTATCTATTTATTTATTTGATTTATGAAAATAGACTCCTCAGCATCCTACAATAAATCGGGTGTGGGTGTGGGTGTGGGTGAGTGAGTGTGGATGTAGATATGACTATGAGTATTGATCATCTTTGCACTCACACTAACACCCACAGCCTTATTCAAAATTTTACTAGTATCATTTAAAGAGTTTAATATTATTATCCAAAGTTTATTGTAATTATTTAAAATTTGTTATTATTCAAAATTAATTACTACTATTATTCAATTTCAATAAAAATCTATTCAAAGTTCATTATTATTATTACTCTTCAAAACTAACTATTCAAAATTTATCAAAATGTATTATTCTTTAAAATTTATTTTGTATTTTCAATATTTATTAATTTTGTTTTTAAAATTTAGTGTAGATTTTACTTGGCTTTTTAATATTTGTTCTTTTGAAATTTTGCCCCTTTCTATTTTATTTTAAACTTGATTTATATTTTGCTTTTAATTTTTGCTTATCAATTTTAAGGCAGAGCCCTCATGAGTGTTTCATTATTTTAATCAATAACACGAAAGTCGTCGGCAAAAATTAACTTTGTATTTGTTTTTAATTAATTCTAATTCGAGCACATCTACTTCGTTTTTTATTATAATGGATAGAGCGAATCGGTTGCTGAAAAGCAAAAGTTGAGACTAGCAGATTGATTTGTATTCTAGAAATATAAGTCGATCTGTTTCGCATTGATTTACTTACACTCTTGCGAGTAGAATAGTGTAATTTGTCTGGAATTGATTCTTTTCGAATTGTTTCTATTCAAAAATTGTAATCGACCTAGAGATTCTAAGCAATCTGACGAGACTGTCTGAGTAACAGTCAAAACGCGTCGTGGTAGCTTCCCCACACCCACATTCACATCCCACCCACAGACCCACATACAATCATTTGATGAGACACCAGAGCAGGTTCAAAAGACATGATGGTGTGCTTGACATACCCATGTCCTACACCTGACGAGATATCTTTGCCAAATTGAAACACATTTTGGTATCTTCACATGATATTTCTTTTCTTTATATAAAATTTATTAATTTTCAACACATCCACACCCAAAAACAGTTAGAAGAAATATTAGTAGCACTAATTAGAAGTTATAAAGAGTCGAACAATAAAAAAATCAAGAGAGCGGTGGCAGTATTAGCAGGTCTGTAAGAAAGTTTGTAAATTATCAAAACCTTCGTTGGCGACAGCGAAATCCAATTTTCCATCATTGTCTAAATCAGCAACGGAAATTGAGAATGGAAGAGATCCATAACTGATTGAAAAAAACTTAACACTTGAGAAGGAACCATTCCCATAACCATGCAACACACCTATGTTGTTTGTGCCATAATTAGCAACAATAATGTCTAGCAATTTGTCGTTGTTGAAATCGCCAACAGCAACCGCATTCGTTTGAGAGCTAAAACCGGTCGTAAACGTTTTCTGGCTTGAAAAGGAACCATTACCCCATCCAAGAAATAGACCAACATTGTCACTGCCAAGATTCACGACGACAATATCAAGTATGGTATCGTTGTTGCAATCACCAACAGCTATTGACCATGGAGAAGAATCAGTTGCATATGTTATTTGATTTCCGAAAGAACCATTGTCATATCTCAGAAAAACACCGACGTTGTTACCGCCGGAATTTGCAACTGCTACATCCATTTGATCGTCATTGTTAAAATCGCCAATGGCGAATGACTTGGGGCGATATCCATTGCCAGTTATGAGTCTCATATGGTTTAGAAAACCTTCATTCGGATATCCGAGAAATACACCAACACTTGCTCCATTCACATAAGCGACGACGATATCCAATCGGGTATCCTTATTAAACTCGCCAACAACTAAAAATGAAGGGGTACTACCAGTTGAATAGGTTATTTTATTTGCAAAAAAGCCATTGCCAAATCCAAGAAGGACACTTATAGTGTTGTCATTCCAATTAGCGATGACGATATCTAGTTGGTTGTCGTTGTTAAAATCACCAAGAGCTACGGATGTTGGTCCAGAGCCAGTTAAATATTTTGTTTGATTTGCAAAAGAGCCATCGCCATATCCGAGAAGTACACTTACAGTATTATCATTATAATTAGCGACGACGATGTCCAGATGAGTGTCGATGTTAAAATCACCAACAGCTACAGACCATGGTCCAGAGCCAGTTGAATATATCGTTTGATCTGCAAAAGAGCCATTGCCATATCCGAGAAGTACACTAATAGTGTTGTCATTCGTATTAGCAACGACGATATCCAGATGGGTGTCTTTGTTAAAGTCACCAACAGCTACAGCAATTGAGCCAGAGCCAACTGAATATATCCTTTGGTTTGCAAAAGAGCCATCGCCATATCCGAGAAGTACACTTACAGTATTGTCCTTATTATTAGCAACGACGATGTCCAGATTGGTATCGATGTTAAAATCACCAACAGTTACAGAGACTGGCCAAGTGCCACTTGAAAATGTCGTTTGTTTTTCAAAAGAGCCATTTCCATATCCGAGAAGTACACTTACAGTGTTGTTATCAACATTAGCGGTGAGGATATCCTGTCGGTCGTCGTTATTAAAATCACCAACAGCTACAGAGTATGGATGAGTGCCAGTTGAATATCTTATTTGATTTGCAAAAGAGCCATTTCCATATCCGAGAAGTACACTTACAGTGTTGTCAACCCTGTTAGCGATGACAATATCCAGATGGTTGTCGTTATTAAAATCACCAACGGTTACAGATCTGGGCACATTCCCAGTTGAATATATAATGGCATTACTGAAAGATCCAATGTCGTATGTAACAAGCAAATCTACATAATCGATGCCATCATATGCAATGAAAATTTCTGAACGCCCATCTTTGTTGAAACTACCAGCACCAATCATCAGTGGAGCAAAATCAAAATTTATACCGTAACGTCCTTGATTTTCAAATGTTCCATTTCCACTTCCCAGAAACGTAACAAGATTTTTAGTACCATAATTGGCCACGGTTATATCTGCTTGACCGTCTCTGTTGAAATCATGGATAGCGATTGAATAAGGATGGGAATTTGAACCTGTTGAAAGTAACATTTGTTTTCCAAAACTGCCACTCCCATATCCATGAAGGATACCTATGTTATTAGTACCATAATTGACAACGACGATATCCAATAGGCTATCGTTATTGAAATCAAAAATGGCAAAATTTCGCAAACGAGAACCATCGGTCGGCGCAAATGTGATTTTATCTTCCAGAGCTCCTCTGCCATCCAGAAGTAGTACACTTAAAGTGTTGTCATTAAGATTAGCGACGACAATATCCGGTCGAGTGTCTTTGTTAAAATCACCAACAGCAACAGCTTGTGGGCCCGAGCCAGTTGAATATGTTGTTTGATTTGCAAAAGATCCATTGCCATATCCGAGAAGTACACTTACAGTGTTGTCAACGAAATTGGCGATGACAATATCCTGTCGAGTGTCATTGTTAAAATCACCAACAGCTACAGCTTGTGGGGCAGAGCCAGTTGAATATGTTGTTTGATTTGCAAAAGAACCATTGCCATATCCGAGAAGTACACTTACAGTGTGGTCATTCAAATTGACGACGACGAAATCCAGATGGGTGTCGTTGTTAAAATCACCAACAGCTACAGAGTTGGGAGACCTACCAGTTGAATGTGTCGTTTGATTTGCAAAAGATCCATTGCCATATCCAAGAAGTACACTCACCGTGTTGCCGCCAAAATTACAAACGAGGATGTCCAGTCGGGTATCCTTGTTAAAGTCACTAACAGCTACAGTGCCTGGGCTAGAGCCAGTTGAAAATGTTGTTTGATCTGCAAAAGAGCCATTTCCATATCCGAGAAGTACACTTATAGTATTGTCATCGGTATTGGCGACGACGATATCCAGATGGGTGTCGTTGTTAAAATCACCAACAGCTACAGAGTTGGGAGAAGTGCCTGTTGAATACGTCCGTTGATTTGCTAAAGAACCATTCCCATATCCAAGAAGAATACTTATGGTTTTATCGTAATAATTAGCGACGACAACATCCAGTCGGTTGTCGTTGTTAAAGTCACAAACAGCTTCAGAGTATGGTCCAAGACCAGTTGAATATGTTGTTTGATTTGCAAAGGAACCATTGCCATATCCGATAAGTATACTTATAATGTTGTTCTTCAAATTAGTGACGACGATATCCAGATGGACGTCGTTGTTAAAATCACCAACGGCTACAAAGTATGGTCCAATGCTAGTTGAATATGTTGCTCGAATTGGAAAAAGCTCGTCATAACCAAGCATGATACCTAGGGTGCTCGTATCATTATTGATGACGACGATGTCTGAATGATTATCGCTGTTTAAATCACCTACGGCAACGAAGATGGACGAAGTAGATCCAGTTGAATACATTTTCGGACTTGCAAAGGTACCTTTGCCATATCCGGCAAGTAGAGCTATATTGCTAGTACCATTATTGGTTACGACTAAATCCATTCGATTGTCGTTGTTGAAGTCACCAATGCCGATGGAATATGGAGAAACAGCACTGAGGAAATATGTCATTTGGCTCATAAAAGTTCCGTTGCCGTGACCTAGAAGTACACCTACACTGTTATTTCCATGGTTAGCGACGGCAATATCTAGATTGGTATCTTCGTTTAAATGACCAACGACAAGCGAGTATGGATGGGAATTCGGGCCAGTTGAAAACGTGCTTTGCCTTGCAAAAGTGCCGTTACTAGTCGCAAGCATGAGACCGACGTTGTTTGTGCCATAATTGGCGATAGCAAGATCCATCTGTTGATCATTATTGAAATCGCCACTAAAAACCGCGGATGGAAAAGAATCATAGCCCGTTGAGTACGTGTCTGAGTTGGAAAAGCTACCATTTCCATATCCATAAAATACACTCACACTGTGTGTGCCGTAATTGGCAGTGACAATGTCTAGTGCTGTGTCGTTGTTGAGATCTGCTACATGGATCCAAATAGGACGAGATGATTCAGTTGATAGAACTGTTTTGTTCGCAAAAGATCCATTTTGAAATCCAAGAAATACACCAACGCTATTTGTGCCGAAATTTGCAACGGCGACATCGAGTCGCTGATCGTTGTCGAAATCATCAATAGCAATCATGTATGGTGCAGAGCCATAACCAATTGAAAACATGATTGGTCTTGCCACAGTACCATTGCCACATCCAAAATATATAGCTATATTGTCAGCAGCATAATTAGCAACAGCAATATCTAGCCAAGTATCGTTGTTAAAATCGCCCATGGCAACAGCTCGTGGGTCATATTTATAGTTAATTGAATTTCCAGATGTTGCTTTAAAATTAAGCTGACATTTTGGGACTAAATAACACAAGAATAAAGAAGTAAAGACTGATCAACTACAATGATTTGGTCAAGGTGAAAATCAGTACTTTTCGATAGAACTTCCTTGAATCTTATGAAGTTCATCAGTCAGACTACTTAATGTGCGTTCTCTTTCATTTTTTTGAGAATTCTTTCGCAAAACACATAGAAATTGAGGAAGAACAGAGACAGCAGCTAACATCATGTCAAAACGAAATATGAACTGATCCTAACTATAAGTTCAAAACCATATTCGTTTCTATCTTATTGATTCTTCGAGGACACATCATTAGCTACAATAATAATATAATGACGCAAGTTATAAATCGCTTCAAACTCAAACGAATGCCAGTACCTCTGTGTTGCAATACTCCTGCTACCGCGTCATGAAAATCGCACATTGTTAATGAACAACAATAATTAGAATATAACAAGTCTTTCTACGAGTATTTGAGATTACACAATGAGTGGGATAATGAGCGTTTACTAACAGTCGTCACCTGATGAATTAAGTGATGATTCATTTATGATGTTGAATATCGCGATCTATGACTTTCTTTTGTCTGGTCATACTCGATTGTTATAATATGGCCTGTATAGCTCTTTGATAGTTTCTACTTTCCTAAAAAGTATGTTCCACTAAGTGGCAAGTAGTACTTGCCGGTAATTAATAAGCGTTTTGCATTTAATCAGAAAACTGACGAAGCAAGTTACTGATAACAACAAGTCATCTAATCGAGTAATGGAAAATTGTCAGTTGAATTTTCTGCTCCAAGAAAGCCTATTTTGCGAAAAGACTGTGCATTTGAAGTTTGATCAATTTTTTCTTGGGTTGAAGTAATGGAACGCATTCATGGTTTCTCACAATTGCTAGTATCGTTTGATGCCACATGCAAACTATTTGGAAAGTGCTTCAATGGCTTTCGACGCAGACTAATATACCATATTTTTACTGCATCCCAGATGAGTGTTGAGTTAGAATGAGTCTGTCAAAAACTTTGTTTCCCTTCTGATCAATAGCTTCATTTGAAAGAGCAACAAATTCTAAACAAATTCTTATATGAATTATCCAGAAATAATACACATAAACTGAGTTTACAGTAAACTAATACTGTTTCTATCGATATTTTGGATATGTCATGAGGGCTCAGGTTTCTTAATTGGTTGGATATAGCTTTACCATAGACTGTCCTCATCAGAATTTCATATAGCTTTTGACGGATTACATGCTGGTACAATTTTCTTGTGGACATAATAATAACACGGATGACAAACCTTCATTAATCATCTTAGATCCATTACAGAAAACCACATAGTCCGTGTTTGTTTTGATAATCTAAATATCATATTCTTCTGAAGCGGCAGTACATCTAGTTGCAGTTTTAGGCAATATCAACCCTTAAAAAATGTTAACTAATAAAATAACTAGAAGAAAACTATACCAACATGTAGCCTGTCAAATATTGCATCAAAATACTGATGATGGCAGTCCATGGTAAAACAACTTCGAAAGCAATTGAGAAGTCTGAACCTTCATGAGATACCCAAAATATCGATAGAAAGACTGTTGACTCACCATAAATTCAGCTTATGTTTACTATTTCTGGATCATTCATCTAAGAATTTGTGCAAAATTTTCTATGCTTTCAAATGAGACTATTTATAGACAATCGAAGAGATGCTTTGACAAACTAATTGTTACTATACAGTCGCCTGGATGCAGTAACAATATGATGCGGCAATCTGTATCAGAAGCTATTGAGTCATTTCTCAAATAGTTACAATATGATATCAAATATTTTTCGTCTCGTTGTGCATCGAAATATGTAGTTCTTTTGAGAATTTCGAAGTCTGCTGAGTTGTCTTCCTTATGAGCCTCTTCTTTGGTAAAAACATATGATCAATCTTTATAAAAAAATTGTAATATTCATGCAACTGGCTTTCTTTCAGGCAAAAAGAAAACTTAGCAACATCCTCTTACTGGCAAGTACTACTTGCCATGTACTGGTAAGCATAATAATCCGAATATCATATTCCTAGATACCCTTCGTTTGAGCTCATAGATTTATCATTCTTAGAACTCACAGCATAGAAACAGACTCCAAAAGAATTCGTCGCAGTATCCATATCTCAATAAAGGAACATGTTCACGAATTGGCAGTTTACAAACTAATCTTACGCATCGTTATCTGTGGTATAAAATTGAAGATTTTTAGCTAGCTTTTACGCTTACTAAGAAAGTAAAATAGAATAAAGGATTAAGAAAATGATTGATTAGTCTCATGATAATAACAGTTCAAAAAGACAAAGTGAATCACCGTTCTCGTTTCAAGAAGAACCAAGAATTATCAGTTCATCAAAACAACTTTTTTTGTAACATATATCTATTTGAAACGTGAAACAAGCATGTTTAACATTCTACAACGAATCCAGATCAATTTTCAAAGGAAATTTTGAGCCAGATATATTTTATCATACGTTGAGCACCTAGAATGCAGATGCAGGTGTGCAAGCGTAGAGAAGAGAAACTATCTGCATTTCATACACTAACACTCACAAAGATGATAGCGTGTGAATACTGATGGTAAGAGGTCTTCTAAATATTGATTATCTAATTCGTCATCATGATTCAATGTCGTTTCGGTTTCAAATATGTGAGATGTTCTTTCCCGAATATAATCCAAATATTTATATATATAGATTTAATGCAATCTGTTCTTTATTAGAACTGATTGAAGACAGTGAATTATAGTATAATTTGTCTGATGTCAGATTTAATAATGCTTTTAAGATGTTATGAGGATTACTCATTTTTATTATCGAGACACGTGAATAATGGTTTAATAGCAATTTAAGGTTCCGCAAATGCAAAATT
>CAJNOP010002626.1:0-16526 GCA_905250075.1 Rotaria sp. Silwood1
GTCCTACTTTTCATGAGAAAAAACCATGCATAATAAATTTTCGCTATAGATGCTATATAGCTCGTCAACATCGTGACTCTCTTTTCATCCCAAACATACTATTGTTTTTAGACTTCTTTTTTACCATTCTTTAGAGGAGACAAAACTGCATATCCTTTATCAAAATCAGGTTGGATGTCTATAGTATGACTGAATGGCAGCTAAAATACTGAAAACTACTGACCTATTTTTTGCTCGCAAAATGACCACCATGGACAGTAGTTGATAGATAAAATGGTTTTGGTTCATTGAAAAATAATATATAGATAGCTCATTTTGTTCAGCTTTCGATGCTCTATCATCTAGTATATTATAGTAAATATTTCATTAATGTTTTTGTCATTTAAGAAAATTCAAGTTTATAACTTTATATAAACGATTTTTTGATTATATTTTTTATAGTAGTTTTTTCTATATAACTGGTCAACATTGTGAGACCTTTTTCACTCCAAGCATACCCTTTTTTGTGTACTCAAAAAGTGAGTACACTCTAGAATCGGTCAGTGTGTCCGGCCGGCCGTCCGGCCGTTAACACGATAACTTTTAAAAGGAGGGTCCGATCGCGATGAAATTTTCTACACAGT
This sequence comes from Rotaria sp. Silwood1, assembly GCA_905250075.1. NCBI lineage: Eukaryota > Metazoa > Rotifera > Eurotatoria > Philodinida > Philodinidae > Rotaria > Rotaria sp. Silwood1. Next base: position 624 of record CAJNOP010002626.1, read on the forward strand.
TTAGTCTTAACAAAATCTCGGTTGAGTTCGAAGATGAGAATGATTTGCCGAACCATTGCTGAGTTATTGCAAAAATAGTCATTTTTCCCTATGAGAAGATAGACCCTTCTCTGCTTTGATAAAAAACTTTTCCTATCATAGTCATATAAAGCCCCAACTATTATATACCATTCGATAGAGAATTTCACGAGCTACAAAATGGTATATAAAACATAAAGAAACAAGAAAGCTAACTCGCCTATTGCAAAGATAATTAAACGGAATTCGGTTCTGTTGTTGTCCACGCTCTAATTGATCCACAATTGGAGCTCTATCTTCCGATCACAGAGATGATAGTTCGAGGTTTTCTGGGGTAGGGAACTCGAATCTGTGCTCCATTCGTCTCGAAATCCCATTGGTTGATCAGTAACCAATAGAAATCAAGTTATAGGGAAAATGACTTTCTGAGGGTAAATTAAGGGGAAGAGTTCAAATCTGAGTTGTATTCACACCGAAATACTATTGGTTGAGCAGTAGCCAATAGAAATCAAGTGTTTATAGAAAAGGTTTGTAAGGATAATTTTTATGTCCCCACATTCTAGAATAACTCATCTGTCTCATTCACTTTTTGAAGTACACATAACTCTCGGATTCAATCCGAGGTTTCCACATTCTTTTTAAACTTTTTTTTACCATTTTGTAGAGGAGAAAAAACTGTACAACATATGTAAAAATCAGCCTAGGGGTCTAAGGAAATGAGTGCATGGGAGCTGATATACTGACAAACATTGACACATTTTTCATTCAAAAACTAAGCGGTCAGAGACAGTATTTCAAGACTAACTTCAGATTAGTCTATTAAAATATGACATATAAATAGCTTATTTTGTTCAGCGTTTGATTCTCTATCTTTTGGTATATCACAGTAAATATTTCGTTAATTTTTTGTCATCTTAAAAAATCCAACTTTTTATACATGATTTTTGACCATATTCTCCACATATGCTAGTCAGTGCTGAGAAAGTTGTATCAGGCTAACTTTTCACCAGCTTATCCAAATACGCTAAAAATTTGGATTTAGAGGTTTTAGATGATGCTGAACAAGATGAGAACATAAAATCAAAAATTTAAATTTTGACGAGTGCTTCGATATCTGACATTATCCTCGATGGCCTCATGGACGCCCTCTTAAACTTTAATCAAAGTTTAAAGGAAAACACTTCAAAACTTTAAACTTTAATTAAAGTAAAAGTTTTAACACTTTACTTTTAAAAAAAAGTTAAAGCTAAAGTGCTTGTGCCATAGGTAAGAAACGGCCATGCCTAGTTCTTCGTTCCTCATCTAGCTATCCTAGTGGAGGTACTTGGGTCCTCATATGCCTACCCTAGCGGGAGTACTTGAATTCTCATATGGCTATCATAGGAGGAGTACGTCAGTCCTTATATGGCTATCCTACGAGAGACACTTGGGTCCTCAAGTGCTATAGTATGGAGGTATCTTTAGGTCCTCAAAGCCTGTACTACAAGGGTATCCTTGTATCCTCAATGGCTGTGCTATGAAGGCATCCTTACAATGAAGGTGTTTGTGTTGTCAGTTAAATCGAATGGACATATTTGGGTCATATTAAAGCTCTCACCACCAAACTAACAAATTTAAAATATTACGTGCCCATAGCGTACCTAGAGCAAGTTACTTCAATTTCAAGGTGTTTGAAATTTAGGTATAAAAATGAATCAGGGGAGGATTTGTTCACTATTGTAAAAATAAAACATAGTGTTGTTTGAGCCAATTATAGTGTTTGTAGGGATCTTCTTTTATATGACCTGAACAACATCATGTTTTGTCCTTATAATAGTAGAGTGAATTTTTCTAGTGGCAAATCAAAAATATCGTTTCCATGAGCTACAGAAAAAATTCACTCTACTATAATAAGGACAGAACATATGATTATTCGGACCAATCCTGGGATTATCAAGGATGCTCTTTCATATGGCCTGAGTAACCTTATGTTCTGTCCTAGTTACAGTAGAGTGAATTTTTTCTATAGGTCATGGAAACGATATTTTCGATCTGCCACTAGAAAAATTCACTCTACTATTATAAAGACAAAACATGATGTTGTTCAGGTCATATAAAAGAAGATCCCTACAAACACTATAATTGGCTCAAACAACACTATGTTTTATTTTTACAATAGTGAACAAATCCTTCCCTGATTCATTTTTATACCTAAATTTCAAACACCTTGAAATTGAAGTAACTTGCTCTAGGTACGCTATGGGCACGTAATATTTTAAACTAGCGAGAACCCGTGCATACTGCACGACGGCATTTTTTTCTTTAGTGTACGACCTCAAAATTTTAACCTTTCACTCGGTGACGGACGCACAAACACTCGACATTGTGTACATAGAAGCCCTACGGCCTAATACCCTTATATCGCTAAAAGTCCACGTAGCCTTACGGCCTTACAGCCTTATGTTTCTTGTAACTCTTGTAGCCTTACGCGCTTATAGCCTTACTACTTGTAGTCTAACTCCCTTAGAACGTCTCCGCCTTATAGTGTTCCTCCCTTATAGCCTTACCTCCTTAATGTCTTACCCTCTTAGAGCCTTACCCCTTAATAGCGTTACTCCCCTATTGCCTCACGCCTTTATAACCTTACCCCTTACAACCCTATCTACTATAGCTTTACTGTCTTATAGTCTTACCGCCTTATAGCTTTCCCCCTTGTAACCTTACTCCTTGTAGCCCCACCCATTTATTATCTTGCCCCCTTATAGTCTTACCCTTTAAGGGTACCTTTATATTATAGCACTTGAGAACCTAAGGATGCCTTCATAGCACAGCTCTTGAGGACTCAAGGGTGCCCTTTTAGTACAGACTTTGAGAATCTACGGATACCCCTATAATATAGCACTTGAGTATCCAAGAGTATCTCCACAGTATAGCACTTGGGGACCCAAATATCCCTGCTAGGATAGCCATATGAGGACTCAAGTAACTCTCTTAGAATAGCCATATTAAGCCCCAAGTACCTCTGCTAGGGTAGCTAGATGAGGACCGAAGAACTGGGCATGACCATTTCTTACCTATGGCACAAGCACTTTAACTTTAACTTTTTTTACAGGTAAAGTGTTAAAATTTTTACTTTAATTAAAGTTTAAAGTTTTACTACTTTAGTGAAAGTAACAAAGTCTGCACTAATCGATAAGTATTCGGAATCAAGCTTTGTTAAGGAGACTCTCAATGATTTATTTCTGGTTTTTAAAGCATACAATAATATCCCAAAGGAAAATATACACCTCGTTTGAGCCTTAGTGATTTGAAAGAAAGCTGTAGCAAGTACGGATCTTTCTTTTTAAATCACGCAGAGGAATGGAAAACTCAAGAAGACTCTTGAGTAAAATATAGCGAGCGCGCAGTTCTTGAATAGAGATGATTTCATTGAAATATCCCTAGTTCTAAAACTTTCATATATATTTTTCAATCATGGTGATGAATCATATATGTAAAGCAGTTCAGTTTTCCTTTAGTTTCATAGTACAATCATAGAATGACTTGGCCATACATCGGTCACCCTTGCATGGGAGAGGTTTAAACTCACAAAAATAAAACAAAATCTCTGTGAAATCAAAAGTACACGGGGTAGTCCTTTTTCGTCCCTAATTTTTTTTACGCACATCCGGCAGAGCAATTCGTTCTGAACTTCAATTTCTTTGAAAAAGTTCGGATGTTCGGAATGAAACGTCCGGAAGATCGGGATGAAAGCACCGGATGTTCGGAATCGAATGAAACATGGTTTTTTCGCGATTTTTTCTTCAAAAATGTACGGATGTTCGGAATGAAAACTACGGATATTCGTAATAGTGAGGCGGATGTTCGTAACAGAAAAGAACCAGTGTTCTTTATAACATAGTTTATCTTCTTTTATTTCCTAGTATACTTTTTTACAACAAAATTATAAGTCAGACAGCGATATTTTTCTAACAATAATCAATACTATAGACTCCTTCGTCTTTCAGCAGGGAGACATGTAAAGAATAATGAATATATACAAACATACTTTCTTTTTTCAAGAACAATGGTAGCTTATGACCATTATGTGAATCGCGAAATCAGTTAAGTATGTTGCGCGAAGCATCATCTTAGGCACTCATGTTCAAGATGCTAGCCACTGTTCAACAGAGGAATTTTTATTTTTACTACTCGTTTATATTATTTATCTGTAAGATCTCTCGCTTGCTACTGAATTCTGCACTACTTTACAAAACTCTAACTGAATTTACAAGAAGATGTCGCTATACTTCATGACTTAAAATATACTATATAAGCGAGTCCTTTTCTTTTCCATGTTAAAAAAGACACCAAAATTCATTCTGAACATCCGTCATTTTTTGTTTCGAACACCCGTTACCTTCTGTTTCGAACAGCCGTCACATTGTGTTCCGAACATCCTGTATTTTTCATTCCGAACACCTGGCACGTTTTCATTCCGAACATCCGGCAAACGATTTAATGCTCTATAACCCCATTCCGAACGTCCGGACAACTTACTGGATGTTCGGAAGAGTAGGGACGAAAAAGGACAAACCCAAGTACACCACCTACAGTTTATGAAACATGTTGCAAGCTCTGAGCTATTCTGTTGACCAGCCAGATAAACCTTATTTTTATCGGACAATCGTCTAAAAAGAAACTTTTTGGCTAATCTTATCAAAAACATCAGAATTGCACTCTGTTACATTTCATTTTTTGCCTGAATGATAGATAGAAATTTTAATATCATGCTGTTGTGAGAGTAAAACTGACATATTCGAACAGTAGAACTGTTTATGTACTATTCCTGGATTGGAAAAAGATGAGTTTTCATTCTGATAACAACAAACTTCAAGATGTCAAGCTTTCCTAATTAGAAAATCGGAAAAAGACAAAATTCCGTAACAGACAATGTTTACAGCTTTTTGTTTGATGTAATTTTACTCTGTTCAGAAATGAATCGATATTTTGAAAGTTTGTAAAGAACTGAACAATTTGTATACAGAGTATTCAGTTGTATGTCACTTTGTTGCGCAGTAAAATGCTTAACTTTCCACGCATCCTAAAAAAAATTTTCAGTTTTTGAAATTCCGTAACGGTCAGAGTCTTTTTAATAGCTCAGCCTTGCATGCATATAAACTGATAAAATTTTCATTGGTAATAAATCCAAATGATCTCTATATATGATAAAAATTTCAGGGAATTTGTTTTTATCATTGATAAGATATAAGTGTTACAATGTGAAAAAATGAAATTCTATAACGTGTGATCATCCCGAGAATTAAAAAATAACGGTGCCTTAGAATGACTTCCTAGCCTTTTGCTTGATATCTCTCTGGTTTTTTCTGATGTCAAACGATAGGAGTCAATTAAATAAACGTTTTTGTTGAGCTTTGAAGTCTATACTCTGTGAGTGTACATCAGAAGTCTTTCATTAAAAGACTATAGAGTTAAATAAATGTTAGCTTTCATGAATTGTCAAAAGTATCGCTGTTTTTCACCGTATTCTTCTAGCTTTTGAAAAAAATACGAACAAATTGTCGTAGTATTTTTACTTGGAACAAGTTTTGGATTTGTATTAATACTACGACAGGGTAATATAAAAAGCTGGATGCATTCTGAAACGGTGCTACTTCGAATAGTTTAAACGTGAATACCAAACGAAAGCGTGCAAGATAACAACTTGTTTTCTTGAAACATAAATTTTCTATGCGGAGCTTTTTACATGTTGCTTCAGGATCAGTCCAAAAACTACGAGTCAGTATCAATGAAAACAGCTTGAAAGTGATTGCTGATAGACTTTTGTAGCATTACTATGGTGATTTTTTCCTTTTATATCTGCTTTGATCATTTCCCCATAGGCTCAATAGAGAGTCCAATATGGAAAGTTTGTAGAGAAAATCCGTTTCAACACAATGCAAACTCACAGAGATACATGTAGGCTTCGTACGTGAGTCATTATGAGTTTAAGCGCAAGGATATAAATAAATGGACAGAATGAAGAACAAGAGATCCTGCTTGAAATTCTAACGGCACATGTTCTACGATCCGAGCAGATATCCTATGCCATTTAGACTAGGAGGAACATTTTATACTACATTTCGCGTCGAAGTGTACCATGGTTGAGACTAACAATGTGAAAGTAAAAACGGTTGATTGATCCTAACTTCCTTGTTAATATATGTGGAAAAAACAAACAGGACAAGGAATCTTCAGAGCGAGTTTTATCATTCAACTACCTTAATTTCAAGGATGGTTCTAGACATTGTTCGGCCATAAAGAGAAGTTAAAAGCATTCACTAACTTTATGATTGTATCACTTAAAAGCAGTCTACTCAGTCTATGAAACAATACGAGAACGTGATGAAAAGAATATGAATCGATAGGTCATCACGAGGAATACTCATTCAATATTTCTTTAGTTCATATTGTTCACAAAGTCTGTCTCTTATTTGCAATCATTCCTATGTTCTCTAAGTTAGTTTCTACGTTAATCGAAAGTTTTCTGCCACTGGTAGAAGGAAACTTGAATATATGTGGAAGCAGAATATGATGATAGAAGTGTCCGACTGATGTGTGCCCTAGAGCTTTGTTTCTTGGGAACGAAATCCATTCGAGAATTCGTTTCTGAACGTATCTGATTATTTTGAGACATGTCGACGCGCTTATTCTTTCAATCTGTGTCAAGTCAGTATGGGTTCTATAGTCTCGAGAACGGAATCCATTCCGGTTTTCAGGTTCTCCGGATCCAATTATCGGTTTGAAAATTTGTTTTCATGGATTTTTAATTATGTTGAAACTTGTGGACGTACTTATGCTTTCGATCTGTATTGAGCCGGTATGGATTTCCAGATTATTGGGAACGGAACGCATCCCGAGTTCTGAGTTCCCGAAGCGGAATGAGAAGCTAACACTACTCTACGATGATCAATTTTAGAAAGAAAAAATAGTATATTTTCAATTGTTGAATGTTGCTGTTAACAACCTCAGGAAAAGAATCCTTGAAAACAAAAAGTCGGTTCCTTTTATTGCTACTTATCAGAGAAGAGTACGGCATTGATGACTTTTGAATGTACCATGTTTCATATGATAGAAACAACATGAAGATTGGATGGAAATTCCATGATGTCAAAATCTTTTTTGAAGTCAACATCAGAACCACTAGTTTAGAACACCTCTTATCGAGCATTCAATGATTTGATGACACATTGTCGTTACCACCAAAGCTTAACAGGTGGAAATACGTAACATATTTGAATATTTCTTCCTTCGTAACATGCCATAATATACTTGCTTTCGAAGAATCATGTTTGAGGTCAGAGATGGAACCAATACTGATGTTGATATCAGGTTAGTCAGTCTATGAGTAGTCCAATATTTACTAGTCAGATGAGCATTTATCGACCAGACTACACCGTAGAAAAAAAAGGAGTGGCACTATAAACTTTTAAAAGGCTTGTGAAAGTACAAAGCATAATAAACAAGGGGGAAACGGCGGATTCCGGATTCCCGGGATTCCCAAGATTCCCAGGATTCCCAGGATTCCCGTGAGATTCCCTGTATTCCCATTGGATCCCCAGGATTCCCATGGGATTCCCAGGATTCCCGAGATTCCCATGGGATTCCCAAGATTCCCGAGATTCCCATCGGATTCCCAAGATTCCCGAGATTCTCATGGGATTCCCAGGATTCCCAAAGGATTCTCCAAAAAAATTTCGGAATTCTCACCATACTTGCGAACTCCTCATTGTATCTGAAAATAACAGAAAACTATAAAACAAAAAAATCAGAAGATCCAACTTTCTTTAATTTACTGTTTTTATTAACATAACTCTTGTATTTCTTAATTTTGTGATTGACCAAAAGGTGCAGGATTGCTGGTCACTGCTTTCAGACAGTGTTTCTCCTCTTCAGCAAGTAGAGCCCATCCGGCTGCGAAGAGGTGGATGTGTATTCGGAAAACCCGCATCCTTATTTGTTCGCTATGCCTGGTTATAATTTAAAAAAGTAAAAATGGATTGAAACAATTTAGGCAAGTTTTATACGGAATACTCGTGCCTATTTATACCTATTTTTGCTTCGGATGACACTCGGTAAACCCGCATCCATACATTGATTTTTAGGCATTTTTCGGAAAACCCGTGCTTACTATTTTCTTTTCACGTGAATCTCTTTCGGTAAACCCGTGTTCACTGCTCTATTTCTCTCTGATATTCATTACCATGAATTTGACAGGCAATTATAAGCCTTGAAAAATACCAGAGTCAATTTAAAAAAAACATCTACTGATATGTGAAGTTTAGATACATCTTGTGATAAGATTGATATCGAGTCAACTGAGACATTAGAGAATATTGGTTTTTTATCACATAGAAGAAAAGCGAACTATGAAATATCAATAAAAGAAACATGAAGCAATAAAAAATAGCAGAAGTTGATCATGCCAAAATATTCCTAAGTATTTCTTACAAGCTTTTTATTAATCTAAGAACTGCTTTGTTGAACTCGTCTAAGTCGATCAGCTGAGAAACGATTATTAGTATCTGTTAAAAGCCAGCAGGCTGTCTGTTTGTGAATTTTTTTTTCCCATCACGTTCAACACGAAAGTAGGACTTTGCAAATGAGGAAGAAATAGTGTTGCACACTCTCATTCCATGAAACTGAGATTTACCATTTGCTAAAATTGAAGACACATTTTCAGTTTCATCATCATATGAACTATTATCATCTAAGTCCGCTGCAGTATTGATATCCGATCTGAATTTATAGCTTGATTCATCATTATCAGATAAATACGATTCATCATCATCGTAGGAGACCTTTTTAAATTTTCTATCAAACTGAGCTCGTACAAAGGAGCTCACTTGAAGCATTTCAGTTTTTTTTGCTTTCTTCAAAGCGATATGAACATCAAGCTTAGAGCGTAGATCATAAGCATCATCATATGCTTGACAAATTGTGTTTTTAATATTATCACAAGTGAGAAGATGGATAGATGCACTCAGAACTATGTTTTTAGAAGCAACACTTTGTCGACATCGCTTGTGATGCTTAGGAAACTATAAAGAACAGCTTAACTGATCAGATTCACTCTGATTTTGTATATCAGCAAGTACTGATAGTTTACCAGCTCGTTTAAGAAACTGTTCAGTAGTAAAATTAACTACTGTAGAAAAAAACACCTGACACTGACCTTGAGTTACGAAAAGTTGCCTCGCAAGACTGTGCGTAGGGGTAGTACGTTTACGTTTATTTAAAATTAACGTTAACTAAAACCGTTAACCGTTAATATTAACGAATTAACGTTTGTATGAAAACCGTTAACCGTTAGTTTTAACGGTTAACTAATACGTTAACGTTAATATTAACGTTAACGGTTTTTAGTTAATCCGTTAATTTACCGTTAATTAACTCATTAACGTATAAAAACAATAATATATCGTTTAATTTTGAATTTTTTAATGAGAAAATCAGTATTCGCACTATAACTATTTTCATATTGTAGATGAGGATCTCAGTATGAGATACGAATTGAAACCATATCTATATAGATCCAATCAGGTTAAAAAATCTGACATCAGATCGTACCAGAGACCGTCATCTCCATGGTAACAGGGCATAGGGTCGCTACTGTCTATTGCATTTCCCATCGACAGTAGCGACCCTATGCCCTGTTACCATGGAGATGACGGTCTCTGGATCGTACAGGATCCTATAAGATCATGTAGTCTGACAAAAATCGTACAAGAATCTGAAAAAAAAATCGTAGTCTCTGATTTCTTACACTAAGTCATATTAACAGATCCATAAAAATCTTATATGCACTTTATGTTCAGCACAAACTTATAGTGCTATTTCAGGTCCATATTAGTTTAAATAGAATGATGTTGTGATTAGTTGACGACACAACAGATTCTTGCTAGGAACCGTTAATACGACTTAGTATAAAAAATCACAGACTACGATTTTCCGTACGATTTTCGTGTGATTGTATCAGATTAAATATGATTAGACGATCGATTCTTCTAAGGTCTTATTATCTGAATGTTTGTCCTGGGCAATTTATTTCAAAGGTATTCTGGAACTCCCATATGAAACTTTTAGGAGAATACGAGAATCTTAGAGTGAGACGTTTTAAGTTAGTTTAAAATCGACGATTATCTTTTGTTAATCAGTGCTATTGATGTTGAATAGTCTTTAGTGAATAATTCATTTATTCAAAATTAATTGATAAACTTCACTGGGGTATGTTTCGGTAGAAATCCAGAAAAGAAAAGCAGATCACCCGAACGAAAAAAGTATCTCAAACGGTGAACTTGCCATTCCAAAAAATCGGCGCCTCATTTGATTATCCTAAGAATCAGCGTTCATCCCTGATTATTGTTCACAAGTTTTTTTTGTTTTTCATTACTCCTTTTGTTATGCTTGGGGTCTCCCTCAGGGATCGAAAAAATTTTTTTATCCCTATTCTATTAAAGCAACTTATAGTTCGATACAACTAAGTGCGCTAATTACACATATCATCTACTTTTTTAAAACTTGTCGGATAAAAACAAAGGTAGGAAACACTCTCTGGAAGCCCTGAAAAACAGTTTTTGACCAAAAGGCTCATGAATATATGATTTGTGTGTAAGAGAAATAGGCTAATCCGATGCAGAATTGTTTTTTCTATCTGAATCTCTAAAAATCTCTTAAATGCTCAATTCTTTTCCCATCGGTTACTGCGAAATACAACACCGATTGGGTCATTTTATTGGAAAAGTGATTTTTCGGGTCTCATGAAGTTACAGTTTGCGTAGGGCACCAACAGGATTTTCTAATACAATATGTAATTCAATGCATTCTTCCTATTGAAACCATTTTCAACTTAAAGTTCAATGTTTGATGAATCGCTTTTTCTCAAATACTACTCGTGTAACTCAATTTCAGTCATTATTCGCTAATATTTGATAGTTTTCGGACAAAATGATATCTGTTTGACTTCAAACAAATATCATATTTGGAATCCACACAAAAAACTGAGTCTCTGCATGTATGTTTGAAATTCTTTTCGCAAGTTCTTTTTCGATGAAATTTTTACTCACGGTCCCCCTCAGGGATATTTGAGAAAACAAATGTAATCAAAAGACCATTTTGACAGTGAAAAGAAACTCACGAAGTTGCGAAATGTTCTTTAAGGGCAAAAAGACCAATCAATAATGACTAAAATAGTTATTCTGATTAGATTTATTTTCTCAAATATCCCTGAGGGGATCACAGGCATAACAAAATAAGTGATGAAAAACAGAAAACAACCTTATGAAAAATAATCAGAAATGAACGCTGATTCTTAGGATAATAAAATGAGGCTCCGATTTTTTGGAATGCAAAGTTCATCATTAGACACACTTTCTTCGCTCGGATAATTAGCTTTTCATATCTGAATTACTGTCGGAAACACACACCAGTTACGCTTATCAACTAATTTGGAATTTATGAAGTATTCACTAAAGACTATTTAACAACAACAAGTAACGCTCCTCTCTGGACTCTCTCAGCTTTTGCTCGTAAAAGTAGTATTTTCAGACTACTAACTAATAATTAATCATTAATCAGTGATAATAAAACTAACGGTAGATACAGATTCGCCATGCTCAGCTGTTTGGATCAATGTTTGAAGAATAAAATAGTAATGAAAGAAACTAATAACGAATTACTACAGCAAAAGGATGAGAAGTAATTCTTGATTTGGATTTCTCTCCTACATAGCTTACTCGCTAAAATTTTTAAACATTTATTTATACTCACTATTGATTAATTCATGACTACTAAGGTTTAACTAATCTCAGATTCGAATTCCTCATCCCACATAACTTTCGATTTAAGTTTTTTTGAAAAATTGATTCGACTAATTATTGACGTGAAAAGATTCCTAGATTTAGATGGGTGATTTTCGATTACCTTGGGTTGCATTTTTGAGAAAATTTTAATAGTTAACAATTAGTTTATTAAAAACATCCTCAGATTCAGATTTTCCACTCTCAATTACTTTCGATTAAGTTTTTCCGAAAAATATTAACAAATAATAATCAGTTAATAATTATTAATTTATTAAATATCTAAAACTGAAGTCGAATTCGAACCCCACATTCCCATTTACATTTCTCAATTTGTTACGGAAAATATTAATAATTAATAATCAATTAATTAAAACTAAACTCAGAGTCGAATTTCCCAGCCTTGGTTACCTTTTGTCAAGTTTTATGGGAAATTTTAATAATAAATAATCAGTTAACAAAAAATGAACAAGCAAAACTCGTCTAAAGACTTGCTCAGCTTTTTCTCGTAGAAATTGTGTTTCTGAATTATCACCAAGCTGTTCATTTAAAAAAAAACGAACTCCGGTTCAAGTTCCTCAGCCTCAATTGTCTTTGACCAAACTTCATAAAAGAAAATGGTTTTTGTAAAGTGATCCTTTGTGTAAAAAATAAGTTTCCAAAAATTTTAAAAACTAATAACAGATTCGAGTTCTTCGACTCCAATCACCTTTCGGTCAATCCTAATAACAAAGTTTTTTTCATAAAAGTGCTCCTTTTTATGAAAATATTGATCCTCAAAAAAGTTTGAAAGAACTGACCTCGGATTCGAGTTCCTCGCCTTCGATCGTCTCTGGACAAGTTTCATATAAAACAAATTACTAATTCATTATTAGTTCATAAATAATACATAATTAATAAGTTAGTTAATACTAACCTTAGATTTGAACTCCCCATCCTCAATTACCATCTGTTCAAGTTTTATAGTAAATATTAATAATTAATAATCAGTTGTTTATTTGTTAATAATTAATAAGCTAAAACTAAGCTCATGCTCGAACTCCCCATCTCCGATTACCCTTGGGTCTAGTTTTATAAAAAATATGAATTATTAATTAGGGTGGGGTGGGGTGTGCGTGAAGATGCCTTCTCCGACACCCACACCCCCACCCTCTCCAAGTTCTGAATCAACTTCTTTGTCATCATTGTCATCACTAGTATGTTTGGTCAGTTTATTTTTGATGATTACTTTATCTATTGATGACTCTTAGGCACAGGATTCCCTGGATTCCTAGGATTTCGATGGGATTCCCAAGATTCCCACGGGATTCCCATGGGATTCCCAAGATTCCCAGGATTCCCACGGGATTCCCAGGATTCCCATGAGATTCCCAAGATTCCCAGGATTCCCATGAGATTCCCAGGATTCCCAGGATTCCCATGGGATTCGGAATCCCGGGAATCCGCCGTTTCCCCCTTGATAATAAATCTTTTAAGATTACAAAATTTCGATACCCTTGCATAAACTGATTCAGTAGAAATTTTGAAAATTTTACATACACTAAAAAGTGTTCTCTAAACATTGTAGTTCCATAAGTTTACGAATTTAGAATTCTATGCTTCTTTTCTACAGTAACCTTCCCCTTGCTAAACCAAAATGAAAAAGATAAAATAGTTTTATAAACATATTCTTACCGTTACATATGTTCCTCGAATATATCTAAATTTAAAAACAAAGTCTTCGTTTGACAAATCAATGCTGACTATTGGGTCTCATATTGAGATCGAGCGTGTTAATCTATCTTACTGTCCATAATACTAAAGGGCAAGTAAAAATAAAAAAGCTTGTACACCCACCTTCTTTTGAGGCTGAAATATGGAACTAGGGTGTGGGTGTACGTATGAATGTTGATCTATCATATAGTTACACTCACACCCTAGTTTTAAAGAAGTGGTGGCATAAGAACTTGAATTGACTCTTGAGATTTTTTTGGAATAAGTGCCATTGCATGATATATATAGTGCAAAAGAGAGAAACCTGCCGAGCATTTTAATACCAAACTCAAGGTACTTTCGCCGCATTTCATGAGTTGTTTCCATAGCCCCATTATAATAGACCTATGAAATAGATGACGGTAAAACTGAAATATAATCTGTAGTCCTTTGTAAGAGATAATACAACCAAAGATCGAATTTGACGTTGTATTAAAGGAATATTCATTCGGGATATATTTTCGACAAGCGAATGACTTTCGCAATGGATGTTTTCGCTATGAAGCCCTACGAGGATTGCTTTAGTCCTCTTTCTCATTTTCAACGCTTTTTCAAGAGACTTCATCAGAAAAATTTTCAAGCTTTAGACGACAATAGATCTCTATAAGTAGAGCAAAAATTATCATAGAGTAAAAATGTATCCGTGTTTCCTTCAGAAAAATATAGGGATCACAAAGATCAAAAATACTTCAGGATGCATATTTTTTTGGTTCCTTTTGAGCTTGTTCTCTTTGAATAGCAAAGCTAAAATATGGTAACACCCTAAATAAAGCAATTACTAATGAAGAGTGCTTCTGTTGTCAGACCTGCAAAAAGCTAGTGGTGAAATATTTTTTGAAAAAAAAGGAAGATAGACATCAGCAACACTGTCTGCTGCCTATTTTGAGAAAAGACCGAATGGGTATTTCTTGAATAACGTTTGATAAAAGCAAGACGAAGAGCTATGATTTTCACCATTAGAAAAAAAGAGATGAAGACGTATCAAATTGTACATTATAGGCTTCTCTAAGATGTTTTCTACTTTTCCTAATCAATTGTCTAAACAAAGTCCGATGAATTGGTTTCTGTTTAAATCAGAAAGAAAAAAGCTAAAACGTGATTTTTTTTCAGGAAAATCAATAGAAGAGTCGGCTAACAATTTTGAATAAAATATTTATAACTTCTGAACAAAAAAATGTAAAAGTTCAGTCCTTGTACACTTTTGTAAGTCTCCATTTAGTGGTTCAAATGAGTACCTAATGATTGGAAATTGTTATCAGTCACCTTACGGACTGTGTTGGTTTTATAAAAATTCGAGTTAAGTTCTTGAAAAAGATACGTCAAATTATTCTGCAATATATAGTTAGATGCATCTCTATCTCTTCTTCTGAATAATGAAAACTGCAGCTCTCTATAGTGATTTCCTCAAGAGTTCTTTAAAAGATACTCATCCTCCTGTGTAAATAGGCAAAACTACTTGAGGTGGTGTGTAATGTGAGTCTGGTTTGAGATTTTCTGACTCGAGGTTTTGCATTTTGAGATTTGTCTAATTAGACATTCTTATCGGTCTTCTCTTGTCGAGATTTTACGTTTCGAGATATTTGTTTTCGAAGTTTTTACTTTCGAGGTTGTGCTCTTGGATTTTATACCTTTTAGGAAATTAAACTTCATCCAAATGACTTTTGCGCCAATGTCTATATTTTATGATTAAGCAGTTCTCGGTATTCTAGTCGATACTCTAAGTCGATTTCCTAGCGAATAGTGTGAAAAAAATCCTTTTTTCTGCTTTTTCTTTTTTTAATAAAAAAAATTTTCCCGACGTTTTGAAAAACAATTGAAGAAAATTCAATAATCACATTAGAAAAGGCTAATATAGTTGATTCGATACATCTTCATCCTCTATTTTTAACGGTTAAAACTGCAGTTAAAAAAAAAAAAAAAAAAAAAAGTTATTCTAAAAATAATTCTTCATTATTTTCTCGTTAGTATTATCGTTACACATCATAGCTGAACAAGTCTAACGAAAATTTTATTATTAGAGTATTGGATGAATAATGATCAAATAGTGTAGAAATGTATAGCTTTGTTTTTACTATTAGTCTATATAAAAAGAAAATCTTCTGAAGCCGTCTATACGAAATTGCGATGAAACCGCCACTACTTCTGGTATGCCCTAACGAGAATAAGGTTTTAGATAGTCATCATATGTGCAGCTTGAATCCTATCATAATCACAATTATCTTAGTCCAATCACTAGACTTATGTACAGGGTGTAAAAAAACCATTACGCCCCCCCCCTTCCAGACCTAAAGACCAAATAGTACCCCCAACAATTTTA
>CAJNOP010002627.1:0-16516 GCA_905250075.1 Rotaria sp. Silwood1
ATTCAAAAAACAGTCACACGCACGGACTTTTTGGACGGATATTAGTACAAATCTCGAAGAATTCTGGCTCATGGTCTATTTGGTCTGAGATATTGAGTTTTCAAGTTAAAGGGAACGTAGCCATTTTGATCTATATCACAATCATCTCGTAAACGACAGCATAAGCAGAGCTGATTGTTTTATGATAAACTAATCTCATCATCGGCAAATCATTCTGAAAATTGCAGATTTTTATCTCATCTCTGTGAATTACAATAATTTTTCTTATAAATATCAATGATGATGCAGTTAATTTTTTATATATGCTAATGTTTTTATTTAAAATGATACCATCATAGGAATAGACAGCATATAGTTAGTTATGAAAGTAATGAGCTTCAAAACAATGTTCGAAGCAGAGTACTTTCTGAAAATGACTGAATTGAAAACAAGTTGACAAGCGACAAACCGACTGCCGCAAACAGTATCATCGATATTGAAGCAATGTTCATTGACAGATTTCTAGGTCTCCTGGATATTAAAATTTTAGAATGATTTGTCGATGATGAAATTAGTTTATGATAAACCAATCAGCTCGGATTATACTTTCGTTTACAAAATAATTGTGATATAGATCAAAATTGCCACGCTTCCTGTAACTTGAGAATTCAATGTCTCAGGATAGAAAGGCTATGCGGACGAATCCTTCTAGGTTTGTGAGAGTCTAGAGATATACTCTATGTTGCTAAAGTATGAGCACAAAAGCAGTTAATACCTTCGGGAGTTACCCGATTAGAAACGAATATTTTTTCATTCTCGTAATGTTTTTACTTACCCATCGATCGGCTGAATAGATTTTCATGACGATTTCACTATTGCTCTTACCATTCATTCTATATTACGTTAAGCGACACGTTCTGAATTATTGTTCTGATCTTAGAGATAAAAAGCAAGAGCACAACAATAGAGACTCATCGACAATATCGCCTGAAACCTAGAAATATTTCGATACAAGAATTATTTCGTCATTTCAAAAGAACATGTGATTTTTTTCTCTATCAGCCGACCTGGTTGAAGATCTGAAAACATTATGTAATAAAGCTAAGGGTATAGTCAGTTTAAAAGAACATGAAAGAAATAACATTGAAATTACGTGGATAATCGGTCTTCCGAAATATTCATTCATGTCTTCTTCCATTAGTTTCATTTGTATTGTGTCGAACATGATGTTTTAATTTTCTTGTCATTTTATAGTGTTCGTATAGCATATTGTTGTTACACACAAAGTAGATAGCATTAAGAAAAAGTAATTCGATATTCTTAAAACCAAAATATATAGAACCAATGGCTCACTCCTCGTATCAGCAAAAATCCCATCTTGACACTTAAATCTCCTTAAGAAATGACTATTTTTTTCTGACTTATTAAGAACTAATAAAAAACACAAGCTATAACTAATGGCATCCGATAATTCAATGCTTACATTCGACTTTTTCACTAAAGCCAATATTCAACATGTCATAAGTTCGATGTGGACACATAATGACAAAGGATTGTGATTGAAGATCAACAATTTGCTTTTCTTTCTACCTTGGTAAATAGAATAATACCATATGTACATAATACACGATACTTTCATATGGGTCTTATTTGTCAGTTAGACAACACATGAATATATTCGATTGTCCTAGTATATAATAAAAGTGCATTTCTACAACAATAATTATCAATGATGATGCATTTTTCAGCTGTGTCATAACGAAGAAAATTGATTTCTATCTTTAAAATAAAATGAAGAAGTCATCTCCTGTAACAAATAACTGACGATTGACAAATAAAATTCATGAGGTCGATCAATTTATTAGGTTTTACGAGGAAGCATCCCCAACTGTCGAACATCGTTTGACCCCACACTTGAGCTATGAGTAGGACTCAGTGAGACTAAGAAAATCCTAAAAGGGTTCAGCTTCATAGTTGTTTCACGAATTTTTCAGCCGATTGAACAACATCAATTTCATTCTCTCTTGCATATTTAGTAATGGCTTTTCTAATTTTGCGCGAAACAATCTTGTGTTGCATTTGGAATGAATGAACTCAATGAGTAGTAGATGCAAAACTGGTGAGTAAAAATTCTTTACCTTGTCTTAGGGTCCATCTTTGTAAGTCAATATCGTAAATAGGAATAAATTTATTTCGAGCATTTTCAAAGAGAGAATAAAATAAAAGAAACAATATACTATCTAGTTGTTGTTGTTTAGTGCACTTTTAATCAACATATTTACGAAAACGGGTAAGATAAGTTGAATCTGGAACCTTCTCGAGTCTATGATTCACAGATCGCCAGAAATATTTTCGATTGTCTTTCTCGTCTACTTTATCATAATAAGCAAGCAAGCACCTTCTTCATACAATCGAGAGAAAAATAATCGAGAATAGATTTATTATCTTGACCTTCATACAATATTACGTCGACTTCTTCATGTGTGACATTATTCTGCGATATATCATCGGATGAAGAATGAAGTATATCTCTATTATCGCATCCATCATCGTTCTCAATAGCATATGATGAAATATGATAGAAATTTTGAACTTTTGTATAAAAAGGTTCGACCAACTCAGATTCTTTAGATTGTTCGTTGAATTGAAAACTAGTCCTCCTTGTAACTCGAGTTGCCAAAATAGATACGAGTGCCTATCATTTGAGATACATTGTGCTCACCAAAATCAATCGCTAAAAAATTTACATTTCTGGTGAAATAAAGAGGTTAGTCAATGCTGGTGATCTTATGGAGCTTTAATTTTAGTATTTTTGAAAATAAGATATCTGCACAAGAAAAGGAACTGGTGATCAGATTATGATAAGAAACAGGAGTTGATTAGCAGTTCTTTTTAGAAGAATTATATTGTTCATCAGTTTTCCTAAAGGAACTGAATCTGATGACTAGATGATGTTAAAAGAAACTGGAGCTGATGACCACTTCTTTTAAGAAAGATGAAAGATCAGTATAATTCTTCTAAAAAGAACTGCTGATCAATTTCAGTTTTTTTTATTATAATTTGATCACCAGTTACTTTTCTTGCACACATATCTTATTTTCAAAAATACAAAAATTAAAGCCCCATCAGGTCACCAGCATTGACTAAGCTTTTATTTTGTCACAAACATGAAGTTTTTTAGTGATTGATTCTGTTCAGCACAAATTATGGCAAATGATGACCCGCCAAGAGATACGACAGAGGTGGCTGAACTCATTTTTGGAACGAACCATGAAAAAATGTTTAAATCACTTAGTACAAAATGGATTTCAGTTGACCCTTGCACATGGTTCTCTAATAAAGAGAAACATAAAATTCTTTATTTTGTTTTCTTCCGTTATTAAAATATCACAGGAAGACTTGAATAAATCTTATTTCAAGATTGATTAGACCATTTTGAATGCATATAATTCAACCTTGTGCATCAAATTAAAACTCCCTGTTAAAAATTTCAGATCGCAATTTCTCAGAGTAAAGAAAAAAAGGAGAAAAATCAAAAAATCTCATTATTTTTTTTTTACACATCTATGTGAATCAGATCTTTGTACAGATGCACCATCAACTCGAAACCTTTTAGGATTTTCTTAGTCTCACTGAGTCCTACTGAAGCTAAAATGTGAGGTTAGACAATGTTCGACAATTGTAAGTGGTCTCTCGTAAGAATAATTATGCATCGTATACCATCGTTTATAATGTTTAGACAACAAATATAACTTCAATTACCTTAGTACTTACAATTAAACATTATGCTCTAATATTGTAATGATACAATATTCATATAGTGAAATGTGCCGTTGTTTGCTAGAATCATTTACATTAACTCCTGGCTTGTCTGAATAAATACTTGAAAAAAAGCAACATTTTAAACAAAAAGCTTTCATCAATCATCGGATGTTCCCATGCTCTTGAGATGCAGTGGTCAAGGTATCATATCAGAGAAACAAGAAATAGGGGAAGGGCTTTATCACTATTATGTAGAACAGTGCAGCACTCCGAAAACAAATCAAATAGATTCTGATGATGTAGACATTGAAAAGAATAAAGAATACTATTAAATAAACTAGCTATCTCTGATGAAAAAATAGAGAGAACGAACACCTTTGAAATCAGAAAATATATAAAAAAGATTAAATCGAAAAAGTCTCAGACTTTGATTTCATTTCAAATCACATGATGAGACTGCTTTTACCAAGCTAGATCACTTGTTTGCTAACGTGTTTTAATGTATAGCTGAACGAGCATTGATATTCGAAGGAGTGAAAATTAGCAAAAATAATAACAATAAATAAACTCAAAGCAGGTGTTTCGCAGTGTGATTGAACAAAATCTATATCTCTCTTTGCTACACATTCTTAACTTTTTGAAAAAGTAATACTAGCAAAGATCATAAATTTGCGGAAATTAACTAGCTTACACCGTCGGAGCAAAACGGATTTCTTTCGGGCTGTATTCTCAAAAGTCGTATCCTTTCTATCTATTAGGAAGTGAGCAACAAAATGGTAGTACATGTGCCAACACTTGCTCTGTAGACGGATTATCAGAAAACATGCGACAATGACTGAAGAACATATGAGTGTATTTAGTTTTTGAAGAGAGGAGTTGAAATGTATCCTACATTTTCATTGGCTTCTCACAAGGCAGCTGACTAAGCTCCAATCTATTCATTATTTTTCGTTGTGATATTCTCATTTGTCTTGGCATTCATTCGGCATAATTTTTTTGTGGCTGACCTAAATATTCCTATCTGACCCTCTCTCTCGCCAAAATTTCCATTTATGATCGAGTATTTTGAGGGCTTACCCGAATTTCGCCAATAAGACTTTCGCCAACTGGACATTCGCCAATGGCGAAAGTCCAGTGGGACATTGGCGAAATTCCAGTGGACTCTCGCCAATTGGCGAAAGTTACCAGGGTATATTGGCGAAAGTACAGTGGACTCTCGCCAATTTGCGAATGTCCTGGACGTGTATTGGCGAAAGTGTAGTGGACTCTCACCAATTGAAAAAAGTTTGATGGACTTTTACCATTTGTCACAGAAGAATATAATTGTTGAATATGAACGAGGAGGATGGGTATCAGTATATATCTGGGTGTTGTCTATTAATCTACATGTTACACTGTTGAATGCACATCAGACTCTCGCCAATTGGCGAAAATCACCAGAGTATATTGGCGAAAGTACAGTGGACTCTCGCCAATTGGCGAAAATTACCAGGGCATATTGGCGAAAGTACAGTGGACTCTCGCCAATTGGCGAAAGTCACCGGGATAGATTTGCGAAAGTAAACTGGACTTTCGCCATTGGCGAATGTCCTGTTGGCGAAAGTCTTATTGGCGAAATTCGGGAATCCCGATTTTTATGCTAAACGATGTGTAGAAAAGAGATGACAACAAATCCATAAGCCTGATCTAGGACGACCTCTTTCCTATCGTGATGCATTGTTTGGGAAAAATTTCAGCAAAAGTCAAGAAGTTAACGGGACTCATTTCGTTCATAGGAGAAGAATGAAAAAATTAAAAGAGAGATACAAGACTCTTCTACTTGAGTAGATTGATTTTGTTGACTAAATGTTTCCATGTGCATCTGTGTGCCTCTTTTTTATCTTTGATTTTCTTTCTTTTTCTCTTTGCTGTCTTTCTGTTTTTTATTGTTCTCCTTTTTTCTTTGATTTTTTTAATATTCTTTTTTGTTTTTCATTTTTTTGTATTATTTCTTCTCCGCCTACTGTTGATAGTGTTATTTGATACCTTACAGCCATATCAATGACTTCGTACTGACTTCGCTTCAAGTGCTTACTTATCGTGATTCTAAATTCTTTTTCCATATCCTTAGAGAAGCGCTTTCGAGCGTAACGATAATCAATGAAGCTCAAAAACAAGTCTTTGACATGAAAAAGTGCATCGAAAATATTTAGTAGATATGAAAAAAACATTGCATCAACTAAGTAATATATTTCCACCAATCATTCAATGTCCTCATATGCTAGAAATAAAAAAATATTGTCGAAATATATATTTTATTGAATACAATGCATATAGTCATTTTTTATTGCTTACATGTACAATAACAATTTAAATACATATCTATTATCCAATACAGTTTCAAATACAATTAAATCATATTAATAATAAACAATTATTTTATTTATATACTCATGATAGATTTTATTGTAAAATTACAAAACTCTATTTCACTATCAACTCAATTCTAAACTCATTTGCCACCCAATCATTAATTTTTTCTTGGACACATGGGTAAGAATCATTAAACGAATAAAATAATATCGAAAATTGTTCAATATTTTTTTCTCATTGGTTATTCGTATTGTGTTTTTTAATCACCCACTATTTATTGTTGACTCGGTTTGCTTTAACTATCTTAAATTTCATACCATTACTCACCATCGTCGTGTAATACGATCCTAAGTCTACTCAAAAAGCTTTCAGAAACATGATCTTGATAAAATTATGAGAGACCACCTACATATGATGTATAAGTGACTATATTATTTCGATGTGTATAAATTACAGAGTTGACATATTAATACTGATAGTTACAAAACCTCGTCTTTTTTTTATCTCGAGACAAACTTAGAAATATGCGTTTGTCTGCAACTTCAACCTTCGCAATTCTTCTTCTGTTCATTGGTAAGTTGCTGTCTGTATCTGCCAGTATCTTCAGTGTATCTGCGAAACATTTTCAAAATAGGTGTGCGTAGTACGATGGCCATTATGTGCTTCTCTTGCAACAATGTACCGCGCTGTTATGATCCGTTTGATACAGACAATCGCACTGTGGCAACCATTCAGTCACCTGATAATTGGTGTTGGGTAAGGCTTAAGAAATAATGTTGAAAATCAGTATGAGTTTTATGACGAATGGTTTTTAGAAAGCGAAGGCAGAACAGGATGATATCCAATATGTTGAGCGAGGTGCTGGTCGAATCACCGATGGACTAACAACATTTGATTGTCAAGAGAAAAAGTGCATAAGTAGAACCATTAAGGACTTCAAAGCTACTCTATGCTGCTGCAATACAGAACTGTGCAACAATGGCAGGCGGATCGATTTGACAGGATCGATCTTTCTCACGATACTTCTTTTTGTCATTATTCGATATCATATGTAGCCTGTGTGTTTTTTTCTTTGTTATTTCGAATGAAATAGACAGCTTCTGAGCTTGCTTCGATTGATTGTTGGGTGAGCTTAGTGCTTGAACTATTATGCAAAGAACGACATGCTGAAGCAGAACAAGAGAATGCGTGATTCATGGATTCTTTATTGCGATCACCAAACATCACAGTCAAGAGAGGAAAATGGCCGACAATGATGGATAAGCGAAGTGCCTCCACTCAAACGGTCTTCATTCTTGTCCGAAATATAATTCCATTTTTTTAACGATAGGAATGAAAAAAATTTGACTGTATTCTTACAAAGAAGCACTTCAGCTGTCATAGCGTGATTTTTATTTTAGGTCATCCACAATATTAGATCCAAATGCAACCCTTTTTAGAGCTGGCTTGCTCAGGAAAACGTTTCAATATTATACTTCCATGTGTCCCCAGCATAACTCGACAAGCTCTATTAGACGATGAAAACCTTCCTCGATACTTTTTTTTATATTAACCGAGAAATGTCTAAAATAATTATTTTTTCCCCATTAGATAAATTCAAGTTAATGGTAATTTTGAATCGATTCGTCTACGACAATGTTTCAACAAAGCTATTCACGTTTCAAGTAAAACTACATGAACGCTATCAGATGGTGAAAACTTCATCTCAATTTCCATCGTTTATTCTTAAGAGATCGTCATTTTATCGACCTAATAGGCCACACAGTGTATTGGGCCGGTAAACTAAGAACTTCTTAAGAGCAAAAAAAATACTATTGAGATGAGGTTCTCACCATCTGATAGGGCTCATGTAGTTTTATTTGAATGTAATACATTTCGTTACAATATTTTGGTAAACGAATCGGTTCTGAAAACACTGTAGATGTGTGTGGGAATATCGGCTTGAGTGTGTCTTCCCATAGTGTTCACACGTACTCTTCAATTATTATTTCATATGTTAGCTCACACATGACTCATTAGCTCACAAGATCGCTCTTTTCCTCTTGATTCAAACGAAAAGAAAACAATGTTTGGCATTCAGTCGAACAAGGAAAAATATCGATGAGAAGCTACTACAGCACAACAAATTACTATGACGAGAGAAAAATATTTATTGGTTATAATAAAATTAACAAATCAGAAAATCGCAAGCATAAATGCATCTTCATATCGGCCAGAAATGTAGGCATGACTGTCCCAAGCAACGAACTATGAAGCAATAAAATTTCCATGAATTTTTACCCTTGTTATTCTCTTCATCGCTTATGTCCTTCATGAAACTGTAAAATCCTTTATTCACGAAAACAAAACCTTAAAGTCATAAAATGTTCATCAACAAGTAATTCAGAGGATAAAAACACGTTTCAGACTAAACGTCCAAACATGTCCAGTATGTCTAGGTGATTGTGTTAAATGCAAACCTCAATCCTCTATGGAATGGCATCTACCTTGCTCAGGGAATTTACTTTACAATAGAGATATACGACCCTCAACCAGGTGCTAGCATCTTTAACAACTAATTCCTCTGAGAAATATTTTCTCCGCAAATCATCTAAGGACATCAGGTGATTTTAGAGATGTTTGCTAGACGCAGAATTTTGATTCTCTATCGAATGGTATCTATCTCAATTGCAGAACGTACTTGTGAGTATAGATATATAACCTTCAATGAAATACCGCAACAAACTTCCAGTGATTAGAGAGAAAAATCTATTTGTAATTGATCATTCCTTATTGTTATGCATGGTTCTAATAGCTGATAGAAATCAGACTTTGTGTCTTCGAACATGTTTAAGAGAATTCGCAAAACGTTTGTTGTTTGCAGCAATGTATGGTGCAAGAAACGAGATTGAAGCAATAAAAGTCCTGGACATTTTCTTGTTGCAAAGAACTTTGAAATATGTGATAGGATATTTTTGACGTACGAGTTTTTGACAATAACACGACCAACATTTCCTTTAAATCTATATCGGGTGAACATCAATTAATTAATACTAATAAGCTTTCGATGCTATATGAAAGATACTGTATATAACTAAGGGACGTACGTCATTTTTAAAATAGACATTAGAATATATACCATCATCACTGGCATGCATAATGCTCATCATGAAAGAAGAGAAAACACCTCATTTACACGTGCTAATTCTCACTGCTAATCTCTATTTTAGACTCGCCATTTAGATCTAGCACGAAATTCTACAGATCAATCTTACAAATGCTTCTATCTGAAAATGGTATGGGTGTTTCTTCGATTCATACCAACACTCACGAGGGAACGTTCTCAAGTGATTAAAAGCTTTTGAGCTCATATGTTACCCATTAGGTAGAGGACCACTAGATTAGAGAAACCTCGAAAGGGTTCGTGCCCATATTGAGATTTGACAGAGATATCGAATTTTTAGTGGATTTTTCCTGCTGGACCCTAGTTCTACAGCAAAATCATATTTTCGAATTTCGATCTGAAATTTTGCCAAAATGGAGGCCTCGATCAGAGTAGCTTGTATAAAAAATTTCAGAATTTTGGACATTTCATCTCCAAGGTATCAATCTTTCAAAGTATCCATGTTATCTATAGAAAAGTGCCTATATTTTCAAAAATTGATATCTTGGAAATGCAATGTCCAAAAATTCTGACATTTTCCATATAAGCTACTCTAATCGAAGCCTTCATTTGGGCAAAGTTTCAGATCGAAATTCGAAAATATGATTTTGCTGTAGAACTAGGGTCGAGCAGGAAAAATCCACTAAAAATTCGATATTTCTGTCAAATCTCAATATGGGCACGAATCCTTTGGAGGTTTCTCTAATCTAGTGGTTCCCTACCTAATCGGCAACATATGAGCTCAAAAGCTTTTAATCACTTGGGAACGTTCCCTCGTCAGACACCCACATCCCGAACCCCACATTACACCCATACACCCACACATCAACATTCACACCTACATCGACATCAACACCTATCCACATCCATACCGACATTCACCCCTCCCCACTCACACCTAATCAATGTTTTGAATAAGTAAATCTTATCCACTAGTACTCGCGGTAAATGTATCATGGATACATCGTATTGGATAGCTGATAGAACGGAACTAAAATGCAGAACCTATTGTATACAAGGGGACAAGAAGACTGTAGTACATTTACTTATGATGGTGCGCATGTGAATATCAGAGTATAGACAACTCATACTAAGGTCAAAGCTCTACACGCACATTCACATCCAATCTTAACCCACTTACGCTCGCGCTGTTCCCACTCTACACTCAGATCCAACACCCACACTCAGCCTTTCGGTCCCAGGTACGGTAGATAGCGACGATCATGTATCTCGTTATATACTGCAATACTCATTAACAATCATGTTTCACAAAAGCTTGGTGTAGGATTTATTATTAGGTGAAGAACATATGAAATCATAGTTTTTCGCAGTGAAGAGATAAAATATAGACTGAAGGATAGTAGCAAAAAGACAACTGACGTTAAACGTTTGTAATCTTTGAATTCGCAATCTTTTTGAGCCACATGCATGAGATAAAGTGCGATTTTATGTGAATTTGGCCATCATGCGTCGAAAGTTTTGTACAACATGTCGATCGGAACCAGCATCACCAAGAAATCTTTGCATACGTAGCTTAAAATTGCTATTTCTGTCCGCTAATTGAAAGAAATTTGTAAAAAAAGAAGCATCTTGAGGATGTTCGAAATCACCGAAAGGTGAAGGCGAAGGGGTCCGGCTGCGTGACCGCCTAGGTATTTCAATATTGAGAAATTGTTGATGACTTTCATTTGAAATGGGATGAACGCTCTTTGGTGGCGGTGAAGATCGTGCTGATCGTCGATCTCTTTCCATGACATGAGCGTTAAATTTAGCAATTAGATCATTGAAATATTCATCATCAAAATATTGTATTGTGTTGATAAAATGTGGCAAAAGTTGTCGATCGTTTTCTCGATGAAAATCTAGTCGATGAATGTGATCGAACTGTTTCATCATATCGTCATAATGTTGATGCATTAAATCAGAATTCATATGCTGCTTTGGTGGTGGCAAATAGACTCCTTTCGACTCTAAGACACTTCCCTGTTTTTCATATTCCTTGTAAAATTTCTGGAAGATGCTATTTTTAGTGGCCAATGTTTGGCTTGCATAGTTTGAGTGTTTTTCTTGTATATAATTATCAGATGCTTGTCGGAATCTATAGAGTATATCTTGAAGTTCGGCCGCTGTTGGTCGTCGACTGGATTCATCCTTAATACACTGGTTAATTAGATCGGCCAAGATTGCACTCTGTTCTGTCAGTTTGACACGTTTGGTTGATGTATTGAATTGATGTGCTGCTTCTGTAAATAACTGATTGAGCGTCAACCCAAAGGTAAACACGTCGAGAGATTGATCATACTGGCCGTTTCCACTAGGTAAAAAGTGCAACAGTATGGTAATGAATAAATTAATGAAATTCTCTGTTTTTACCGATAAAATTCAGGTGGCATGAACGGCATACAGCCTATCATTTTGTGCTTCTCGCTTGGATCGAATACATGCGCGATGCCCATATCACCGATTTTAGCAGTATAATTGCTTGAAACCAAAATATTATCCGGGCGAATGTCTCGATGAATCATAGAATGAGCGTGTAGCTTTTGCATACCACTGACGATATGACATGCCATTGAGAGTTTACGTCGAAGCGAAATTTTTTCATTTTTATCGTTGATCACATCGGTAAGACTTCCACGATGCATGAGCTCTGTAATCAAATAACATTCTTTAATTCCATTACCGATCATATCTTCACCATAACCAAAGATTTTGAGAATATAAGCGCCCGATAATTCTGCATAAGCAGCTAACTCTTGTTGGAAGCTATCCTCTAAATGACTTAGCTTTGGTGTTACTTTAATTACTTTACAAGCGACAAGGAGTTTTTTTGGTAGCCACGTTGCTTTGTACACTTGACCTATATATATATGTAAGCATACCGTAAAACGAAAAGAATCAAAATCAAAAACAGTTAAAAACTTAACACACCAAAACCTCCTTCACCAAGAGCATCACTCTTGCGAATGTCTGAAACATTGATCTTGATTAGATTTTGATTGTTTGCAACAACTAACGGATGAGTATTCTGATGATTTTTACTAGTCACACGTTGTTCCATACATTTGGAACAAAGATTGTAATTGTAACAAGTATCACATTTGAATCGAGCACCAACAATTGATAGTTTGCAACCATTGCATTCGATTCGATGCTGTTTGCCACTGAATAATTCGTTGATTTTGTTTAATGTAATTTCATTTGAATGAGATATCGGTTTGCCAAATAATTCGTTAGGAAGTTTAAAATGGACCATTGCGTGACCACTTGAGTGTCTTTTTGTTTGGCGCCCGTCTTCAAAACAATTACCACAAAGATTATAGTCAATGCACTGAAGACATTTATATCTATCGCTATAAATTTGAGCCGACTGACATCCACTGCACGGAACATCATGTATGTTGTCATATGAGACACCATAGATTTCTTCGTTGTTGTTATACATGTTAGCCATGTCTAAGTCAGCCGTTGGTTGCTTTGATTTCAATCTAGAAAAATACATTATTATCAATATCCATGGGCATCCAATCATGCCACTTGTTTTTAAAATTTTGTTGATGGGAAGATCAACGATGAATTACGAGAGAAAAAGAGATTATTAATACACTTTAAGTGACGATTGGGTTCTTGTCAATTATTTCTCAGTTTCCAATCTCATATTAAAAAAAACAAGGCCTATCTATATGTATACAATAGTGTTATCTTCGAATAACATATCAAGTTTTTTAAAATCGTAAGTTAACAACAAGTCCGCATGAATTAGAATCAGGAGCACTCTTCGATCGAAAAACAGCTCAGTTTTTATTTCTTTATAGTCATAATTGAAATATTACCTCTTCTCGGATAATACGTCATCAAAATGTATTATCGGTACTTGTTTATACCGAAATTCTTTATAATGAAAAGTGTTTTGGAGTTTTCGTGTCCATTGCAATTCACCCATGAATTTCTAAGGCCTCCCCCTCTCTTCCAACTAGTTCAATTATTTACAGATGTGTCTCGTAAAAGTGGTGACGTCATGCAACATATATTCTTCATTACCCATGCGACAATATCTGTGAAACCAGACTTTTACGAATAGCAAAACGTAAACGATCTGTTTTCTATCAACGAACTAAGTTCAATTAAGCAGAAGCGTTGATTATTATGTACTCGACATAGTTCGCTGCACCTACGTTTTTATTAGAAAACTGAATTTCTCTCGTGTTTGTTGCAAGATTTTACAGAATTACATCTATTGGTAGAAAATAATTTATTCTATCAAGTTCTGCATTTTGATATTTGAATTTAAAAGAAAATAGAAAAAGATAAGTAGGAAATGAGTAAATAACATCTTAGTGGTACCTCTAAATCAACCTTCTAGTGCGAGTCGTAATAGTAGACTATAAAAAAAGTATCACAAACAAAATCAATAACGTTGACGTCGTTTTTGCAGCTACCAAAAAATAAATATTCCAATTGGCTCTCCTAATAAAGATTGCACTTGTATAAGGTTTCCAAATTTTCCATTGACTGACTCTTCCAAAACCTCGGAAAGGACAATGTATTTCACCGAATAGAATAAAAAAAAAGAACAGAAAAAATCACTATGTTATTCCACTAGATCCGAATATTTTGTCTGGTGAATTTGTTTGTGTAGCGTCCTTCAGCATACATTACGGTTGAAAAACGAAAATCGTTCGGTCCGATAGACAATCAAACGGTATCATTTATTTTATGCTTGAGAAACGCATGAGAGAACTGTCATTCATGAAAAAACACAAAATTTCAAACAAGAAAATCTTCAATAAATTTTATCAATGACTGAAGGTTTCTTAAGAATCGATCGTACTACAAATAAATTATACTTAATGGGACTTAATAATTGATGACATCCATTTCCTGCAAAATAACATGATTAACAAAACGATTCAACATGAAGTATAAAATTATCGTATGATCAGGAAACTGAATCTTTTTGATATATAGTATGTCCGTCTCAAATTTCATTTGAGATTTCCCATTCGCTATTTGTACAAATACTTTTCACCACCAACAGTCAAGCCAATCTTCTTCTGTCGTCTTCTTCTTTCTGTCTTTTCTCTTCTCATTGAAAGCATCCAATCGTTGATTGCTTACCATTCCTTCTCTCTGTATGTCATTGTTATTAAGACTGATAGAAGTTTCGTATACTATCACCTACTTTTGTACGAGTCGTCGATAGGGAAATCTGATACTTTCAGAAGTTTTACAAAGATCTTAACACGATCAATCTTGTGGAGTCTTATAAAAATTCACTCAGCAAGTTCATACTAATATCGAATTAACAATTCTCTGCTTTCGATAACTTCTTAGAAGAAGATTTTCTAACTAATTCATAATCAATTCTAAGTTTCTTACATTCTTTTGCAGTGAGTTAACTAAATTTTATTACTATTCATGCTATAGTTGACGCCATCAATTGCTTTCTTTTGTCATGACTCACCATTAAACATGTTTGATAGGGAGCATTTCAACTCGTCACGATTTTTGTTTTCTGGCTTTCGTAACGAATTGACAGTACGAAAGCCCGTAACAGAGCTTTCGTAACGGCAGAATCAGACCTTTCGTAACAAAATTCCATGGGTTTCGTAACGAATTTTACAGGGTGATCGTAACTAGTGATTTGATATGTGCTATTTTAGAAAATAATGCCATTAATTACAGACCTTTCGTAAAGAATTTTTCAGGGTTATCGTAACTTCTCATTCAGGGCTTTCGTAATGCACTTAGCTTAAAAGTACGAGTGACAATACAGGGCTGTCGTAACGAAAAGTACAGGGCTAGCGTAACCGTTAGGGTGTGGGTGTGGGTGTGATTGTTTGTGTGATTGCTGGTGTCATTTTCTTTTTGTAGACATCCACACCCACACCCCAACGCCCATCCCCACACCCCACACCCACACCCACACCCACCCACACCCTTGCTTGATTAAGTAAAGTAAGCAAAATAAGTTGAAAATCTTAATCTTCAACAAATCTTTTCTTATT
Source organism: Rotaria sp. Silwood1 (assembly GCA_905250075.1). Lineage (NCBI taxonomy): Eukaryota > Metazoa > Rotifera > Eurotatoria > Philodinida > Philodinidae > Rotaria > Rotaria sp. Silwood1. The sequence goes on from CAJNOP010002627.1 coordinate 15,244, forward strand.
TCGAGACCAGACGATTGGTTACGGCAGCCCTGATATTTCATTATGATACCCCTGTACATCTAAGTCACATACACTCTGCTTTTCCGGTACGACAACCCTGTATGAACAGTTACGTCTTCCCTGTACAATTCGTTACGAAACCCATGTAATTTCTATTCGTAAATGACGTACGACTAACACATATTTCATTACGAAAACCCTGTTGCTCCGTTGTGAAAGCTCTGCAACCGTTACGAACTCCCTGTATTAATCGTTACGATCGCCCTGTAAATTTCGTTACGACATCCCTGCATTTTTGAATATGCCTATTTTTGGTGCTACGAAAGGTGTGATTTTTGCAATTTGTTCAACTCGTCACGTGACGAGTTGAAACGCTCTCGTTTGATAAACAAATTAAAGTCATAGTTTCAATTCAGTACGTCACAATGAGCGAGTGTTTGAATCAAAGAAAACAATGCATCTGAAAGTATGCGTGCAACTACAGTTTGATTCTTATCGACTTAGATATTAAATAAATCACTCTAGTGGAAATGCCTTGGTTTTAGAGCTATGATGACTAAATCAGATAAAAAAATAGGCTTACCCGAATTTCGCCAATAAGACTTTCGCCAACTGGACATTCGCCAATGGCGAAAGTCCAGTGGGACATTGGCGAAATTCCAGTGGACTCTCGCCAATTGGCGAAAGTTACCAGGGCATATTGGCGAAAGTACAGTGGACTTTCGCCAATTTGCGAATGTCCTGGACGTGTATTGGCGAAAGTGTAGTGGACTCTCACCAATTGAAAAAAGTTTGATGGATTTTTACCATTTGTCACAGAAGAATATAGGGTGTCCAGTAAGTAACTCCACAAAGAAAAAGTTGAATATCTCCATTACGGCTCGACCAAACGGGCTCATTTTTTTACCAAGGGTAGAGGTATGTTCACACTTCAAATTCATACGGACAAGATTAGTGAGAACTTCTGCTAAGTATACTACTATTGACCTCAACAAGAAAAATTTTACTTGTTCACAGATAGAAAAAGAAAATAATATACTTACCATAGGTTCTCACTAGTCTCGTTCGTATGGATTTGGAGTGTTCACATGCCTCTATCTTTGGTAAAAAAATCAGCACGTTTGCTCGAGCCGCAATGGAGATATTCAATTTTCGTTTTGAATAAAGTGACTTTTGCACCATTCTGTATATTGTTTTTCCCTAGCTGTGAAAAGGAAAATTTTCTTGTTGAGGTCAATAGTAGTACTTAGCAGAAGTTCTCACTAATCTTGTC
>CAJNOP010002628.1:0-16508 GCA_905250075.1 Rotaria sp. Silwood1
TGGGTGTGGATTAGGAAAAGCAAGATACTGACACCCACACCCCACACTCACACTACACACCCACACATCCACACCTACACACCCTCATCCCACACCTCCACCCACACCCTCACCGCTCAAATCGTAGGTTTTATTTCTCTAATAAATCTATTCTTTTTTTTTTTATTTAGACTCATCGAATCAATGATCAAACGGTAGGTTATATTTAATATAATAAATTTACTCTTTATTTTTTTAGACTCATCGAATGAACAATCACAGGGTAAGTTTTATTTCAAAAAGTTTATTCTGCTTTCTTTATTTAGGCTCATCAGGTGAATAACTGAACAGTAAGTTTTATTTTCTTTAGTAAATGTATTGTTTTTTTTATTTAGATTTATCTGATGAGCAAGTAAATGGTAAGTTTTATTCTTTGAATAAATTTATGCATTTCTTTTTTAGATTGGTGTAAAGTGAGCAACGTATTAGAAACTCTTTAAGGATATATAATTTTCATATACCCTTAAAGGGTTTATTATTCTACTCCTTTTTCTTTACAGTATGAGCAGATGAGTAACATATAGACCGTCTCTGTCTTTCAATAGTCCTAAGAAAAGATGACGACATCGACTTGCATTTATGCTTATCATGATTTGATAATCGCTTGATTGCACATACCTTTTCATTTCACTAATAAAAACAAAGAAAAAAAAAGATAAGAAAAGAAAAGAAACAGATGAGTATTCAAGTAATAATTACTACCAATTTTTTATGCACATATTTGTATATGCTTGTCCTTGATTGTTCTTCATAATAGTCTTATCGATAAAAATATCAAATGGATGATAGACAACCGCTGCTAAACGCATCCAGTAAATCCCCTATTGATGATGATGATGATAATGGAAACAAGAAACAACTTTTGATCAATAGGTATGATCTAATGAATAATTGACTGCAAGAAAAATACGATGAATTTATCATTTTTCATAGTTTTTTTGATTGGTGCCGATGTTTCAGTAAAAAAGGGAAAGATAACAAATATATAAAATTAGATGATGATACTGAACATAATGACAAAGATGAACCAGTCGGTGTTTTCCGTTTAGTAAGTGTATTCACATGAAATACAAACTAACTGATATATTCGATTTTATTGTAGTTTCGGTTTGCAAATCGTATGGATTTTGTCCTGATGTTTATTGCTGCATGTTTGGCAGTAGTGGACACGACTTGCGCTCTCGTTATTCCAGTTCTCTTTGGTCGACTTACTGGAATTTTTGTTACTGAAGCATTTGGTGATAATTGTGATTATCAACACCAAAATTCAATAACTTCAATGAAGAACAACAATACATATCTTCAAGCCATAGAACTCAATATATTCAACAATGATTCGTCATATAAGTAATTCACTAAAAACTATTATTATTTCATCTGTATTTCTGTTATTTTTTCTTGATATTTTTCATCTTAGACTGCGCCATACGATGGGTGTAATTTTATCATCAACCTCAGCAACATCAGTGCCTTTATTTCGAGAAAAAATTATGAACATGGTTTATTGGCTATTCAGTAAGTAAAATGAATGCAATAATTTGATTATTACAAATAATGCAAATTGTCTTTTTTTCTCTATCAATGTAGTTATTAGTGCTGTCGAATTTTTGGCTGGCTTGCTTGAAGGTTTTATCTGGAACATTAGTGTGAAACGACAGACGTTTCGTATGCGTGTTTCTCTCCTTCGATCAATACTTCAACGTGTAAGTCAAATACACTTCCATTTATAAAAAATATGTTTTCCGAAAGTTTAATCCTAGTCTTTTCTTAGAATTACTATAGATTAATAATATCTTTTTCGTTTTCTTTTTAAGAAATTCTCACCATTCACAAATTAGCAATTCTAGCAAGTCTATGAAATAAGCTACACTATCTAGATAATATCTATTTATATCTAGATATGCCTCTATTTCTCGGACTTTTAGATCTAAAATCAAGGATTTAGGACACGAGTACAAGTGCATGCTCAATCTCACTATCCTCTACATACCAAATGCTTTCTTAGAAGCTGATACAAATATAATCGTTTTGAAGTTTTATAGAGCAATTACGATTATTTATTGTTTTATGAGAAACTTTTAACTTCCGTACATGATGACTTTACAATAATGAAGACAGACAATTCCACTATTGATACAGCTTCAGAAGTAGTAAAATAAGAAATATTTCTGGAAAACTGAAGTTTAGATAGTGTTATTTTAAAATGATCTTACTCTGTACAGAGATGCGCCACTTCAACTCAAATAGATAGTTTTATCTACGAAAGTTGAAGTGAAACTGAGTCTTCTTATGAGGAAATCTCTTCAGATGTCCCCTTTCGATTTCAGTGATTTTTTTGCCTATAGATACTACAGAGTATTCTTGTAGAAAATTCAAAAGGATTTCATTTTCTATGAGATTTGGGGAAGCTATTAAGTTTTTAAAATTTCTGTTTGCCAGAGACCGCTATAGGACTCCTGGTTGCTAGAAAAATCATGTTTTTAAGTTTTGTCTTGAAGCTATCTCAATTTGAAAATCTCATGTACAGCACCTTGTATGAAGAGTTTCAGAGTTTGTATATTTCGTATCTCCAAGATACGAATTTTTCAAAATATTTTCGTATCTTGAAATATGCTTCGAAAAGCTTCTGTTGTTGAAAAGCTCCTATCTCGAAAATGCGAAATCAACAAACGCTGGAATATTTCATACAAGCTAATGTATATGAAACTTTCAAATAGAGATCGTTTGAAGAAAAAAAATTCAAAGACACGATTTTTCAGAAAACGTGGAGCCTTACAGGAGTTTCTGGCATATAGAAATATTAAAAATTCAATAGCTACACCAAGTTTCAATAAGAACTGAAATCTTCTTACGAGGCAATATTTCCAATTGTCAGACACAATTACACTTCGCATTATGACTACGAGTAGGTCTCGGTGAGACTAAGAAGAACTTAAAATGATTCGAATCCGTGGCCTATGATTGAAGAGTTATGGCCATTTTAATGAAACTTTTAAGTACTGAGAACAAAATATTTCTAAAAGATTTAAAATAAAAAGTTTCGAGTTGAAATTACGTCTGTTGGTATGATTGATAATCATCAGATAGTTCTTAAAATTTCAACGAAAACAAATATGTCTTTCTCGAGATATTCAATATCTAAAAAAAGAACGATTTACGGTAGGAAGACATAGCAATCGAGTTCATTTGAAAATTGACTATCTCAAGAAAGACATATTTGCTTTCGTTGAAATTTTCAGAATTATCTAGTAACACTCAAACGAGCCAATAGGCATAATTTCAGCGTAGAACTCTTTGCTTTGGGTTTTTCCAAAATGTCTTGCTCTTATTTAACATATCATTAAAACGGTCATATCTCTTCAACAGTAGGCCATGAACCTATATCTTTTTAAGCCTTTCTTAATTTCATCGAGGATTATTCGTATCCATAACGTGAAGCCAAATGGTGTCCGATAGTTAGATATATTCCCTCGTTAGACTTTCCAATACAATGCTATCTAGTATGTATCAGTAAAAAGTCATTGAATTCAAAGAGGACATCTGGAATAGTTTGCACGTTAGATTGCTGTTGTACTAGAACTTGACATTTGATGGGTGCAGTATGAGTGGAGTTGGTATTGACTTACATAAGAGCTCTAGTGGAGTTTGAAGTAATAGATTTTTATCAATCGTGATTAAATTTCTGTTGGACTTGTCGAATGAAATCAAAAAAAATTGATAGGAAAACCACAGATTATAGAAGCAAATTTAAAAGAATTCAACGTTTTATAAGACAATCTGGTAGAGTATGACTTTTTACAGCCAGAATTGCAGTAGGATTTTCAAAAAAAATATAAAGTTGATATTGGATTGTAGTTAGAAACATACAGATGAAGTCGAATTTGGGAAATAAGAGTCGAATTACAGTAACATTCAATCATATGTGCCCGTCTCTGACTGTTTCTCATTTTCTTTGTTTTTAGAGCATTCCATATATGGATACCAAACCGGCTAGTCAACTCAATGCTAAACTGTTTGAGTAAGTCATTAGGATATTTTATATCAAATAACGTCATCTGATTTAATTATTGACAGTAACATTGAAAAGATTGAGAAAGGCATTGATTTTGAATTCTTATTATTGATGTCAACGTTACCGTGCATGATTGGTTGTTTAATAGTATCTTTCATTGTCAACTGGCAATTGACTTTGATTATGCTATGTTTCATACCTTTAGTCATTGGTAGCTCATTTGTGTTTTCTCAGGTATGAAATGTTGTTCAATCAATTAAATGTCTATGAATTATTATAGCTCACCGCTAAAGAAGCAATGAATGAGTTAATGTCATATTCGAAAGCGGGACAAATCGTTCAAGAAGTGTTTAGTTCATTACGAACTGTTCTTTCCCTCAATGGTAGTAAGTTTGAGCAAAAACGGTAAACGAATATACAAAAATAGTGTACCTATATGATATTCATACAATATGTTGTTATTTCTATTGCATTTAGATATGACAGAGAATTATATCCAACTCGTTGGAGTAGTATACGCAAAGGTGCAGTTTTTGGGATTTATACTGGATGGTTATCTCTGATAACCTACCTAGTTTATTCAGTTGGTTTTATCGTTGGTTCTCTTCTTATGTCACACAAAGATGATCATACATTGAATATTAGTGATATTCTTGCCGTGAGTAATTCATATAATCAGTCGATAAGAAAATGAATATAAGATTACTATCTTAATGCAGGTCGTCACCATCTTTGCACGATGCTTGACGTACTTCAGTTTTATTGGTCCTTTCTTTCAATCATTTTCAGAAGCTCGAGGTGCAGCAGCATCGGTGTTTCGACTTATTGATGAGGTAAATCTGAGTAAATTGAGGTCTCATACCAATACCTGCATTCTGTATTTGTTTACATGATATAGGGAAATGATGCAAGTGTCAATGAAATAGATATATGGAAAGAGGATACAGAAGCTATTTATAATATCAATGGTGATATTGAATTTGACAATATCAACTTTAGCTATCTATCTCGAAAAGATGTACCAGTTCTGCGTAACCTCTCTCTTATTGCTCGTGCTGGCCAGACAACTGCTCTCGTAGGTTCAAGTGGCAGTGGTAAGTATTTTCAAAAACAAAAATTGTACAGTGATCTCATTTGTGTTTATAATTTATTCATAGGTAAAAGTACATGTATATCACTTTTTCTTCGTTACTATGAACCATCATCGGGTCGAATAATGATCGATGGTCGACCAATAACAGATTACAATGTCAAACAACTTCGACAAAACATTGGAGTTGTTAGTCAAGAACCTGTATGCTGTTTTTTCGTTTTTCTTTTCTCTCTTTCTTTTTAATTCAATATTGTAATAGATTCTGTTTGGTACAAGTATTTATGAAAATATTCGTTTTGGTAAAGTAAATGCAACACAAGCAGAAATTGAACAAGCAGCACGAGAAGCAAATGCACATAATTTCATCATGCAATTACCAGATGTTTGCGCCAAACATTTACATTTATCTACATATATGTATCACTCTTTCTTGTTCAGAAATATGAAACACTTGTTGGTGAACGTGGTATACAGCTAAGTGGTGGTGAAAAACAACGTATTGCATTGGCTCGTGCTCTTGTCAAACAGCCTACTTTCCTTTTATTGGATGAAGCAACAAGTGCACTTGATAATGTTAATGAAAAAATTGTTCAAGAAGCACTCGATCGAGCATGCAAAAGTAATAATTGTTTTTTTTTGCTTAACGAATTGCTATAACATTCTGTATAGGTCGTACAACTATCGTTATTGCTCATCGTTTGACTACAATTCAAAATGCTCATCATATATATGTATTAGATAATGGAAGTGTGATTGAGCAAGGTAAACATGAAACATTAATGGCAAAAGAAGGAGGCAAATATCAATCAATGGTCAAATGTCAACAAATGGAAAGAATCAATGATGATCAAGATGATATGATGAGCATACAAAAAGCGACAGAAGAAGATGAAAAGTCGATATGTATGTTAAGAAATCTAATGGTAATAGTCTTCCATTTTCTTCGTCTTTTTTTCATTAACAGTTAAACGCTGTCGTTTACTTAGTGATAGTCAAATTGTTGATGTGAACAAAGTACAAATACTACTGCAATTATTTATAAAAACCATTAATGATAATCTCTCTTTTAGGAAACTACAAGGCCATTCAGACGAAGATTTGTCTTTTTAAGACTCTTGTCCATGAGTAGTCCTGAATGGATCACGATCTTGATTGGTTGCATAGCGTGTGTACTTAATGGGGTAGCTCAACCATTGTTTGCATTTTTACTCACCAAAATAGTCGAAGTAAGCCGTTCATTCGTACAAATACCGTGCAAGAATATTGACAATATATATCGATTTTACATCGATTTGTTTATTGTGTAGGCATTCAAATATGGTTCAACATCTGAACGACATCGTCATGTGTTGATTACTAGTTTGTTCTTTTTGCTTTTGGGTGCTCTTGTATGGATTCTTCGTTTCTGTCAAGTAAAAATGCTGCTTCTGAGTTTGATCAACGATTTATTTACTCTTTTCTATAGTATACAGCTTTCGCCACAGCAGGATCGAAATTGACGCAGCGTATTCGCTCGAAAGCTTTTGCATGTCTTCTTCGTCAAGAAGTTGCTTATTTCGATCGACCTAAAAATAGTTCTGGTGCGATTTGTGCTCGTCTTTCGTCTGATGCATCAGCTGTTCAAGAGATGACTGGTACGCGATTAGGAGTCATCTGTGAAGCTGTCGCATTGTCGTTTTTTGGAATTCTATTTGGATGTTTCATAAGTTGGCAATTAACATTGATCGTTTTTGCTCCTCTTTTTTTCTTATTCCTAATCGTCTATGGCGAAGTGAGTGTCCGTTCATGGATGACTCAGCAATCTGGTCTCATTAATGGACGAGCAAGCATGGTAAGATTAGATTTTAGCTGATAACCTTTCTTTTCATAGGGAAAACTGTCTAATCATCAGTTGTTTATCAAACTAAATACACTGCATTCATTCTGTCTTTTACTTCTGCAGCTTGTTGTTGAAATTATTCACAATATGCGTACAGTAAAACAATTATCAATAGAAACAGAAGTCTTACGACAATATTCTGAACTCATTCATCAAATATTTATGTTGGTCAATTGAAACTTATACATGTAGAAATTTTTAATCAATCTTATTTTGTCATAGATTGTTTTGGAAACCTTCGATATTATTTTCAATAACATGTGGTATATGCTGGGCACTAGATGGATCCTCTTCGGCATTTGTCTATTGGCGTGCTCTCGATCTCTTTGAGAAGAACGAACTGACAGCAAACCGTTTCATAATGTAATTGAAACTATACTTTGATAATTTAGAGATAATGTTTCACTATCTGTTCAATTTATTAGGGTGTTTGCTTTCGTTGCTTTTTCGATGCAATCATTAGATGTCATCAGAATGACGTAACACTCTCAATGCCAAGTTTATGTTTTTTCTTGTTCTACTATCTCCATTCTAGATCTAGTTGTATCGCTGCATCACTGTCGGCTGCTGACACGTTTTTTGATTTATTTGATCGAAAACCAGCAATAGACAATACATCTACTGAAGGAAAAGAATTGGTAAGAGAACATTGAAAATAGTTAGTTTGTTTCAATCATGTACATGCCGTGGATTTAATATTATTCGTCTAGGTTGACTTTCATGGAGAGATAAAATTCGATCAAGTCAAATTTATCTATCCAGCTCGACCAACATTCATTATTCTTAACAAATTTCAATTGAATATCAAGGCAAGTAAGTCAGATAGAATTTGATTTCATCATTTCTTTTTAAAATTTATATTCACTGATAAGGTCAATATATGGCTCTTGTTGGTATGTTTGAATTAAATGTTTATTTTAAATGTTAATTATGTAATATGATCCACACAGGCACATCTGGATGTGGAAAATCAACAATTATTCAACTGTTGGAACGATTCTATGATGTTACAAGTGGCCAACTAGTTAGTATTTCTTTAATGAATAGTTTAAATAATCATATAAATATTTCTCGGCTTATTCCAGCTTATTGATGGCATTGATATTCGACAACTAAATCTGCATTGGGTTCGTTCTCAATTCGGTCTTGTCAGTCAAGAACCAATTTTGTTCGATTTAACAATTGCTGAGAATATTGCATATGGTCTAGAAAATGTTCCAATGGAAGACATTATCAATGCAGCAAGAAAAGCTAATATTCATCAATTTATTGAAAAATTACCTCAGGTTAAACAATACAAAACTATATCATATATCTATTACTATTGTATGATTTTTTTTTCAGCATTATGAAACAAAAGTAGGGTTGAAAGGCAGTTTTCTGTCAGGTGGTGAAAAGCAACGTATTGCTATTGCTCGAGTTCTTCTTCGTCAACCTAAAGTATTGCTCTTAGATGAAGCTACAAGTGCCATGGATTCGCATAATGAACAAGTAAGTTTGTTTTGTTTTCCATTTATCAATTAAAATTTTATCTTCATTTTTCAATATTAGATTGTACAAGAAGCTCTTGAACACGCTCAAACAGAAGATTCTAGTCGAACATCACTCATTATTGCTCATCGTCTTTCAACTATTTGTTCATGTGATTTGATTTCTGTACTTGATAGAGGACATATAGTAGAGAGTGGTACTCATACAGAACTGATACAACAATGTGGTGCTTATTATAGAATGCTTACTCAAAACAATTTACAATGATCATCAGTGAACTATTTTGAAAATAAAAATAGACTTTATTGAACATTAAGAGACACATAATATAGTTACATTAGAGGTCCCTGTAAAGGATTGGACTTTACTATATAGGAAAAATTGATTTAATAAAAGGTTCGGATTAGTATTTGAATTATTAAATATAAAAGCAATTACTAAAGTTATAAACTCACAACATTAAGCATATGGAATTCACGAAAAAATTTCCCAATAAACAACATTATCTGTTACTGTTTGCCCACTATCCGTTTTGTGGGTGTGGGTGTCGGTAAGCATCTACAGCCACACCCACACACACCCCAAATCATTTGGTTTCTAAACCTCGAAGCATTTTTTTCAGAATTCAAAATGATACATTTTATTACTTAATTTAAACACTAATTTTATTTTGTATGAAGTCGAATAGAACTAGGACATTCGCGACGATAGGTAGGTCGGACTATGAATATTGATTTGTTTCAGATTTTGATGGACTCACTAGCTTTGAAAGTCTTAGATATTAAAAAAGCTTGCCTATAAAGATGGACTGTACTTTCTTTTATCTCTACACAACTGAAGGGATAAATTTTGTGTACATGAAAAATCTTACCTCATTTTCACGCATATTTAAACCGCCACCGAAGAGAACAATTCTATTTGCGGAAGTCTCAACCATTTTTTTGAAGCATAACTTCAATGGTCGAATACGCTCATCGGCTGCCGGCTTACAGCTTTCATGATGAGTTGTTATCAAATCGATTTCGCTGGAGTCTTCATAGATAACCTGTAATATATTAAATATTATTACTTGATATTTGAAAGTAATTTTCGACTAGCTTAGATGAACGATCAGTAAATTTCGATCCATTTGCGTACCAGGATAAGGAATCACTTCATGACTTTGTACTTTGACAGTATCACGTCTTGTTAATATAGCCACGAAATAGCCTGTTCTATAGCCTGAAAAACAACACTTCGCTCGATCTTTACATAAATTCACTCACCAATATAGAAGTCGTATTCTAGTAGAGAATTATTCAGTAATACAAGCGATTCTGGAATAACTTCTTGAAGAAAGACAGCATCTGGTTTTTCTCTAAAAAAAATTAAAGATGCATTCATTTCTACTATAAATTAGAGGCCGCTACGAATAAGAAAACCTTCCTCTAGATTTGATTCGACTTGTATTCAGAAAAAAGATGTTACAATTGTTACACACTGCATATATTCTGATTGTCTTTATTGAGAAAGTTATTTATTTTACTGTTTTCTAGACCTAGTTCTATTTTCTACATTTGATCTATTCATACATATTGAAACATCATATTGTTTTTCTTAAACAAAAAGTACAATATAAAATAGATTTTTATCGTAAAAGTTCGTAATTAATGAACGCGAGAACAAGGATAATAATTGATGATTGAAAGATCGGAATTTTATGAACGGAATATATCTTTGAGCTTTGATCAAGGCGAATGTCAGTCAAAAACTTCTTACTAACGAGATAAAAGCCTATTTCAAGAAAAATTTCATTTGAACGAAACGGGTTAAACAGATGCAAGAAAAATAATCGGTAGAAGCCACTTAAGAATCTTGATGTTATTTCAAATCGATTATCTTTTTCTTTCTTTTTTTTTATTGATATCAATCTAAAAAATCAAAATACTGTTTTTTTTTAGAAAATTTATTATAACAAACGCTTATTATGGGGTGATAAATCAATACTGATTACAGAAGTGCTTAACGTATCAAATAACATTTCAACTGTTATCTACATTTTTATCTGTAATCAATTTAATTAATATCATTCAAATGGTGAAAGAGTTTCAACTTCACTTTTTGATCTGGAGAACAAAAAAACGAATGAAGGTATTTCCATTCAATTTAACTCGATTCGACTTCAGTTCCTATTTTGATTTCAATTTTACATAGAAAAAAAATGAATAAAGATGTTTTAGTATTCTCTTTGAATTATGAATGTATCCTATTATCGTTGTATGAGAGCAACAAGACCACAAGTTCTTTCTTCAAGTATATCTTGAAGTCTATCCAGTCCATCGATGTTCCATGAAATTAATTTGAAACGTTTATTCATGCTTTGTTCGGCTTTGGTAAAAATCGGTAGTGATGCAGCATTTTCGCTCACATTCATCTCTTCCATTGATGCACTGATACTTGAAATGAAGAAAAGAAAAGGCGCATTTTAATTATCAGTAAAAAATATTGCTTTCATCTAGACGTTTTCTTCTCATTCTCTCTTACTCGTTTCTACGAAAACTGTTATATAGCTTATTCTGTTTTCGTTTTTCTCCTATCTTCTGTCTCTTATTTGTCTTCTCGTTTGTTTTCATAGGTGTAAAATTGGAAAGTTGAATTCAATCTAAGTTTCAGATCTCAACCACAAAAGGGCATACATCACATATCTCTCGCTCTACCCGACTCTTAGAACTGGAATGAATAGAAAAGGAATTGGACAAAGAGTAAGGTTTTTATCATCAAAAAATAATGTAAAAAAAACAATTTTGACTTCTAATAGGACTTGTCGAGCTCTATCAAGAACAACATATGTTTGTTTCGAATATTTTCATAGACAAATTGTATTCAATCAGTAATTCCTGTATACGTTTACTAATGACTATGCTTTACTTTTCAATTTTCAATCACTTAATATGTTGTATTAAAAAAAACAAAATATATCACAAAATGCAATGTGAAAAGCTCTACAGTTTATAAAGAATAGTTTATTTTATACATGGAATAAGAAAAAAGAATTTGTCTGCGTATAGAAAAAAATGATTTTTTTCGAGGTAGCAAAAAATTGGTCGCATAGGATTTTACTTGGTTTTTTTAAAGAAGTAAACAATTAAAATAAGATTTACTTTGTAGATTGTAGAACTTTTTACACTGCATCCTGTGATGTATTTTGTTTTTTTAATAAAAGATATCAGATGACACAAAGGTGAAATAAGCAAAAATGAATCCATCCGCTACCAAAAGAAAACATCATTTGCGCAAAATCGAAAATTGTTGACTCAAAATTTAGTCATTTTGGAAAGAAAGTGCAACTATAAAGTAAGTGATCTTATGTAAACTGTAAAGCTTTTAACGCTACATCTTGTGGTATATTTCGGTTTTTAATACAAGGTATTAAGTGATGGAAATATTTAATTTACCTCACCCGTTAGTTAAGTTCACACAAAAATAGTTCTCATCAAATTTTTATTATTATGATATTAGATGAATATTGATCAAATAGTGTAGAAATGGAGAGATTGATTTTTACTATCAGTCTCTATAAAAAGAAAATTTCTTCAAGCATTGTATTGGAAATCGATATAGCTCCGTAAAGACTTTTGGTATGACCTAAATATTCTATTAGATGAACAATCATCTTAGAATATAGTGATTATATTGCTCAATTTTCAATTTTAAAAGCATTCATTACATTACATTAAAAGTTCTAAAAGAAAGAGAATTTTCCTGATTAAACCATGACTCTATTTACTAGTAACTATTTTCGAAATAAACAAGTGTTTTTGAAGATTTATTCACATCCCACAATGTCAATCAGAATTACTAAGGATTGGGTGTGAGTGCAAATGTTCTGATTTATCGATCCACTCCTGTACCCACACTCGCGAACTGATTGTGACTGGTCTTAGGTATGGATACGATAGAAAGTTCTTAGAGGTGAAGGAAGATTATGAATGAACAATAGACTAACATCTATAATCACACTTTTCTATATCATATTTGATGAAAAAAGACATAATCATCAGAATATGTTTATAACGATAATGAAATTACACTCGAGCCTTAGCCATATAAATATAAGCGCTATCTTGAGTTTATTTTTCCTGTGCCGATAAGAAGAAAAAACGATCCTGAAGAAAATTTATATTGTGATAAAGGTAATATTTTTCTTCGTCTATCCAGCCAGACGTATATATATATATAGACAGCAAAACATTCATGCAAACTGAAGGTAACCTTCAGTGAGATAAGAAGACTATGGATGATTCATTCATTGCTCTTTTTTCCCATGCTGAAGGTATTTCATGCAACTCTAAGGGTTCATTTTTTTCTCGATGTTTATCAAAATATGAAATTTCTATGGTTTGATGAAAAGTCAGAATTCTTCACTTGATCAATGAAAGATGGTAGGAAAAAATTATCGCGAATGTTTTTTTTTTCTCTCAATATTAGCCATGGAAACAATTCACAGCTAAAAATTTCTTATCAGTTGCACAATTAGCAATGGTGTCGAGAAATATTGTTTTAACAGAAGAATCTGTTGGTCGATTGGATAAGTTTATCGTTTATTCAATATGAATCATGTGAAGCTTTTTTTGACGACATGTGAAAGAGACCGAGAGAGAATAAAAAAACGGCATCAAAAATAATATTTCTCTCAGACGAAGAACGTAAGAAAAAAATACGGGTCATGACCATAATTACACAGAAAAAGAAAAAAAGACTATGCAAGTTGGAAAAAACCATCTGAAAGACGTGATACATTCGCTTGCCTGTCGTCTATAGCCACTTCAATTGCTTTTACCGCTGCATACGTATGTATTTTGTCTCTGTTGATGTTTTGATTTTTTTGAATAAGAAATTTTTATTTTTGTGATTGCAATATTCTCGTCGATTACGACATAATATCTGATTTCTTTTGTAGATATTCTTGTACTTGTTATATTATATTGATCATACAGAAAAAAAATTTCTAACGAACACTTAATTTCAATGGAACGTTTTGATTCATTTTCATCATTGGATTTAGATAATGGAGGTGTGCAATAGAAACAAATTCTGTTAGTTTTAATTTGATATTCTTGTTGTCTTTATAGGTACTATAGCAGTCGATTTGGCCACATTAATGCCAATGCCAAACCTAGGAGATTTCTCTTCAGTAGACGAAGGGATTGGCTTAAGCAAACCAGAGTTCTCCGAAGATCTGAATCAAAATGTTGCTACAGAAAATTTCCTCTCAACAATGAATTCGAAAAACCAGAATTTTAGAAGCTCCTTTGATGAGCTATTTCAAACGGATATGTCGGAAGAGGCATTTGCAAGGAACGACTCGGGAGATCAGGTTTCAGCTTGCTTGCTAGAAGAGTTGCCTCAACAGTTCGCTAAGGAAGCACCGTTCCCAATGACTAATATGGCTGCTTCGGTTCCAGTAGATAACTCCAAAGATTTCTCAAGCATAGATCTGGATGATCTATTTCCTGAGATTGATCTACACGGTAAATGTTACAAAAAAATTCTTTTTTTCTGAAGTTGATCCTTATTTGTATTTTCTTGTTGATATAGAAGAAAACTATGGTCAAGACAATTGTGAACTAAGTAATGTCGAACAAGCGTTCACAACCGAAATTCATGGTTTGTTTCAATGGCTGATTTATCTCTTCCATAAAAAATACTTCTGTTCTTTCAGCACTAGATCAAGATCCCCGAGGGTCACCACTTCAACAACAATTACTGATGGAACAAGCAAACGAAAATGAACAGACCAACTGTGGTCTTATCATTAATCAAGTTTCATTAGGATCAACCGAGATCGAAGAAAATCCTATCGATGGGAAGAAATTTATCGGAATAGTGAAGTCGTCGGTAAGTCTTCTAGAGTAGTCATCAATAGTTTGTCATAATTTTAACTTATGTTCGATTGCAATAGGATGTCCCATCGACACACGCTTTTCTCGAAAGTAGTTACTCAGTTTCAATTCCCAAACCGGACTCAATCGAAATATCAGTTCCTCCATGTCCATACCAACGTGCTAGATATGAAGACGAATGCTTGGAAGCTAATCGATACATTTTTGTACCTTGGAATAAAAGTTTGACAATCAGTGTGAGTCATCATTCTTCTACAAAATATTCATCTGTAGCTTTCTTGTAATGAATTTATCTAGATTCCTGATCTCCGTCTTCATTTACCAGCACGTGTCACTGTTTACTTGCGCATTACTCGCATTACTCTAAAGCATGATACAAGTGATCTCTTTCTTCTTCATCCATATCCAATATGGATTCGTCATAATCATGCCAAAGTTCATGGTGGTTCATTATTGATTCCAGTCACTGAACAAGATTTTAAAAATGGTTACATCACGTAGGTGACATCGCGTCGATTTTCTTCTTAATTCATAATCTGGTGTAATTATCTAGGATTGAAAATCTTGTCATGATTCGCCTCACACAACCTGATCTAGCAAAAATGAAAACATTTGCCATTTATTCACCAACACAACTGTCATTCACTGGTGGGAAAAAAATTGTGCACTGTACTGATCGTATTGAATTGTTCAATCGATTTTAGATCTGCATCCAACAGGAACAAGCGGAGCAAAGAAAACGAGAGATGAGTATAATCTGCGACAATCAATGTTGACCTTCCAACTCGTTCTTGTTGATGAGAATAACACGGCATATTGCACAGATGCCATTTGCAAAACAGGGGCAATTACGGAATATGAGGGTAAGTTTTAACTTTCACCTATCGATAAGTGAATAAGCACAAGTGATATTTCATTTATTTTAGCGACAGAAATTAAAAATCTAAGACATATTTTGGATCAATATGGTGCTCCGAAACGTCTGCGAAGCCCGACGAAGCACAAAAAAATCGGCGAACTAAAGAAATCAAGAGCCGTAAGTTGATTCTATAGACAAAATTGAACCTTAACGATTAAGTTCTATTATGTATAGGTAACTTCGAAAAAAATCAAGATTTGATCAATCGGAAGACAAACGCCTGAAGGGGCTTATCCGCAAATATTTATTAATCAAGAGTCTTGATTAATAAATATTTTGTTCCTTCTTTTTTCTGATTTTTTGCTATTGACACACATGTTTTATCAGAGTTTGACTCAATTATCTATCTGCTTTATGTTATTCAAGAATATTGCTTTGCGTTTTATGTAATGGTGTGTAATTGGTTTATTTTTTCTTTTATGCAAGAAAACAGTACTATTGAAAAGACCTTTTCGAATGATTGAGGTTTGATTAGCTCATGGCTATCGATGATGTTGCTCAGAAGTGCAGGTGTTTATATAGATGTGGGTCTGGATGAAGAGAAGATTCGCACAAGTACATCACTGACATAAATACCTTATCCTATCTACATCCACACTGACCTACAATTTAATTATGTTTGTTTTCTATTCTCATTTTGCCAAAGAAGCATAAGAGTGAAGTAAACATATCTCGTTAGTTTCTGACAGCGAACTCAAGAGATTCTTTGGCGGGCATGACATTATGTGAACTAATAGCAACACTCATTAATTAACGCCATAAAAAAGAAATATGGTCGACAAACTTTTGAAGTTATATCGTGAATTAGAAAAAAGCAAACTTGAATCTGTACGTGCTGATAAATGTATTGAATTCCTGAGAATATGCTTATTATATCAAATCACTCCTAAATTTATTAGATTCAAGCCATATGATAAAAAAAAATTTTACTAAAACAAATGTATATAAAGAAATTGGTAGAAAAATGACTTTAGATTTATATAAACGAAAACAACTTGAGTTAAATAAAATAAAATTAGAAATCAATAGAAAAGAAAATCTTTTAAGAAGTGAAATTTCATTGTACACTTTGATTAAAACTAATCATTATTTAAATGAAAGAATTAAAAAAGAATCAGAAATAATAACTTTAAGACAAAATAAAAAATTAATTAAAATGAATATTCCATTTGATCAAAAAGCATTAAATAAAA
>CAJNOP010002629.1:0-16505 GCA_905250075.1 Rotaria sp. Silwood1
GGTGTGGGTGTGGGTGTGGGTGTGGGTGTGGGTGTGGGGTGTGGGTGGGTGTGGGTGTGGGTGTGGGTGTGGGTGTGGGTGTGGGTGTGGGGTGTGGGTGGGTGTGGGTGTGGGTGTGGCTGTGGGTGAGGGTGTGGATGTGGATGTGGAGATTGTTATTTATAGACACCCACACCCACACCCAATTGTTCTAAGTTTTTTCAATTTTAAGATGTATTGACGATGTTTTCTTTACATTTAATCAATTAAAAGAACAGTTGGCAAATTAATCTATAAGACTAACAATTCTCATAAAAACATTATATTAACAGCTAAAATTGGCAATATCATAGACTTTTTTTGATGTTCATATAGAAAATAACGGTGGTATATTATCAACACACGTGTATTACAAAGATTCAGCAGAGTCTTACATTCCTCCATTCAAATCAGATCATCCATGCCATATATTTGCAACTATAATTAAAACCGTTCTCACACGAGCCATTCGCTACTCATCAACTTTAGAAGCACTCGATAATGAGCGTCGGAATATTCGAATGACATTACTCTACAATGGGTAACAAAAAATCTCTTCATTTAACATCTACAAAAATAATTTTACTACTTTATTAGGTACCCAACAACATTTATAGATACTCATTTTAGAAGATTTTTTTCAAATATCAAAAGATTCACACGAATACTATAGAAATTAATAAGAAATGAAAACGACTGTAAAGACATGCGAAAACAATTCCTAGGTACATCAACTACCATACACACACAAAAAGAACAATTTACAACACCAACTCTACCAGAAACTAATAAATCAAAAAATTCTACAATGTCATTTAACGAAAATGATGCATAAGACAAGCAAAACAAATCATGGAAAAAGCTACTTTTTCTACACACAAAACATGAGAAAAGATTTGAATCTGCGAAGAAAAATATACATCTAACTTGGCAAGATACACTTCATGACACAATAATCATTGAAAGAAAACTTATTGTAGCAACAAAAAAGCAATCGAACGCTTTGCCATAGACTTGTATACAAACGTCTAAAACAATATCTCCTTACAATAAAACCATCAAGATAGATAGCACAAATCAAAATGACAAGAAGTGCTAGAAACCAACCGATACATACAGATCCACAAGAAAAAAGGATAAATATATCAAAACTGTTATATGACACAGCACGAATAAAAACCATGTATCACCGTAATAAAAATTCAATATAAATGAAAAATTGATAAACAAAATAAACTCATAATAAACCATACACATAATGATACAAGTTATTAACTCTTGACAATATATTTATATCTTTAGATAAAAAATGATAAATCACAATATGTGGTTGCAATCGGTCTCACTTTAAATCAACTGCAGAAATCCGAACACGAAACACTTCAAGGATAACACAATCACATAGATCAACAACAATTTCGATCTTGGCAGCTATATTACATCACAGTTTCTTAACTGTATAACTGCTACTATGTCTCTTAATCGAGATATAGCAGTGTAGATTGTCTATATCTTGTGTTTGATTTTCGTAATCATACAGATATATACATATTTGCGATTCAAGCCAACTGATGAGTCCTCTAGCAGGGACGACATCTAGATCTTGGTAGCTATATCACACACCCAACTTCTCAAAAAGATAAATCAATAGTTTCCGTTTTACTGCGTTGGACTATTGAATAGTACGCACCCTTCTGCTCATCGTCACAGGTATAGAAGCACCCATTTGATGCTGTCCTTGTGGCATTCTACAGAATAGTTTCTCTTTGATTGTCGAAAGTAATTCAGGATATTGAAATAAACATGCGAATGGAAAAAGAAAAATGACAAAATAACCAAGAAAATAGAAATAGCGTTGAGCTTCAACACCGTACTCTGGTGGTAGACCACAAAAATGAGCCAACGAGATGAGATAAGGGGGTACATTGAAACCAATATTCAAAATTGACACAAATAATAATTGTAATATTATTCGACGATTTTTACGCCACTGATTTGAACGACGAAGACGTTGTCTTTGTAAATGAACACGTACAAGAAATGAAATACTGGCAACGGCTTCAATTAAAACGGGTGCAGTAGTATTGACAATATATTCCCACATACCAAGAATACCATATGATTCATAGCATGGATTTGGATTGCACATTGGTAGTGTATAATCATACGTATTTTGACAAGGTAAAAAGAACATGACAACAATATAGAATATTAGAAAATACAGGACTATAATGATCATAGGAAAATAATGAAAAAAAAGGCGCCCTCTTCTCGTTGAAACTAATCGATCATGAAATATTAGGATGTGTCTTTCGATAGCCAACCATGTCATTAGATTCATACCTTCGAAATAAAAGCCATAATCAATGAACCACCAAGTGAGACACACTGCAGGTCGCGGTGGTTCAACATGACCAAGATGAAAAAACATCAGAAAAAAATTGATATCAATTGATATAATAGGAAAATTAAAGAGAAGTATAAGAAGAATGCAATGATTGTGTATTGCAGAACGTTGAGTTCGACTTTTAATGATATAAATAATGATGCAAATAGAGCAGATAATCGATGGAACATCAAATAAAAGGAATAGCCAAAAACGAACGGGACGAGGAATAGAAACTTCCATAAAGCCAGATGAACTATTATAACTGTTCGAACTATTATCGATGGACATCTTCGTGGCTGTACTAATAAACTGAGATGAGCTGAGTGTTTTTCAGACAAGAGAAAAAAATGATCATCTGAAAGAAAATTCTCGATTCATCAATGTTTTATATTGTTAACGCATATTTATTCTACTGGGAAGAACATAATTAAAATAGCTGTCTTATAGAATATTCGTCAAAACACTTCTAAATAGTAGTTAAAACTTTCTGCTTCTTTCCCTATTGCATTCGTAGAAATCATTATCGATGATAGATTGAACAATAAAGCACTCAAGTCAATACTGTATCGCAAGTACATAACAGAAGATCATGTATATACCTGGCACACCATTTTAATTCATGTATATATCGCTTTGATTAATGATCTCAACGTTTATTGTTTGCTCTACTAAAGATGTATATGTTCACTTGTTGTTTACAATTATTAGAAAATTAAATATCTTTAGCATAGACAGATCAGTAAAGCGGAAGTGTCTTTTTTGTTTTTGAAATATCTCTAGCATAGACAGATCAGTAAAGCAGAAGTTTTTTTTTCTTTTTAAATATGTGTAGCATAGAGGGGTTAGTAAAACAGAGGTGTTTTTTTCTTTCTTTGTTTGTCAGATTGATTATAATTTTCTTATTAAGATTGAAAGTCTAGAAAATGGACATCAAGACAATATGCACACTCCGGCTCTCAATACAGCTAAGGAAAGAGCTGGGTGTGGGTGGGTGTGGGTGTGAATGCGCATCTTGATCAGTTCTTTTTCCCACACCCACCCACACACCATCCAAAACCTACTGATCTACATATCTGTAGTGAAATTCGGATCATGGTAGCTGTTCTCACTGCTGTCTATGTGCTTATCATTATGTATCTGAGTTTTTTCTTGGATATATGACAGTATAACTGGGTTTTGTAATCATTTGATCATCTAAACTCTTTGCCATCTGATGATCTGCTTTGCAGCAATGAAATTCGGATCATGGTAGCTGTTCTTAACCATCATCATCAATAATTTATTTTAATGATCTAGAATTATTGCATATGTCATTAGGGACCTGCTTGGAAACAAGAACAACACTAAATCAACTGTTAGCGTATTTTACATCTGCGAAGCATACATCATTGCAACGATTCCTATTTTGTACAGAAAGGTTTCATTTTCACATCATAGAGAAACCGTTATAATCATCCTTATATTCAAGTATTTCTAACTGTCCGATTCGATTCATCAGACAAAAAGTTAACAAAACGTTCGTCCACACTCTGAATACTTTGGCTTTTAGTTTGTAACGTTATTTTAGTTACAAAACATTGACAAAACTATGACTGCCTATCTGTTACATATTATTCCATGGAATAACGAAGATACAGGATTTCAAGAAGTAACCTATTTATCATTTTTAAGGATAAAAATTGTACAATCTTTCAAAGTTCTCTGCGAAGTACACTGTAATTTTAATAGCAGGATATGGTACCATCTATAAAAGTCTCAGACAACGTACAAAATATGAATTCAATCCATCTATTCAAAGCTCTTTCCTTAGCTGTATTGAGAGCCGGAGTGTGCATATTGTCTTGATGTCCATTTTCTAGACTTTCAATCTTAATAAGAAAATTATAATCAATCTGACAAACAAAGAAAGAAAAAAACACCTCTGTTTTACTAACCCCTCTATGCTACACATATTTAAAAAGAAAAAAAAACTTCTGCTTTACTGATCTGTCTATGCTAGAGATATTTCAAAAACAAAAAAGACACTTCCGCTTTACTGATCTGTCTATGCTAGAGATATTTAATTTTCTAATAATTGTAAACAACAAGTGAACATATACATCTTTAGTAGAGCAAACAATAAACGTTGAGAACATTAATCAAAGCGATATATACATGAATTAAAATGGTGTGCCTAGTATATACATGATCTTCTGTTATGTACTTGCGATACAGTATTGACTTGAGTGCTTTATTGTTCAATCTATCATCGATAATGATTTCTATGAATGCAATAGGAAAAGAAGCAGAAAGTTTTAACTGCTATTTAGAAGTGTTTTGACGAATATTCTATAAGACAGCCGTTTTAATTATGTTCTTCCCAGTAGAAAAAATATGCGTTAACAATATAAAACATTGATGAATCGAGAGTTTTCTTTCAGATCATCATTTTTTTCTCTTGTCTGAAAAACGCTCAGCTCATTTCAGTTTATTAGTACAGTCACGAAGATGTCCATCGATAATAGTTCGGGTGTGGGTGGACACCCATACCCTCTTTGCAATTGAATGAAGCTTTCATAATATGAATTGTGATGAGTAACATATTCTAGAATATCATTAATATCTATATAAAAAGTTTCACTTAGTATTTCTAAAACGATCTTGGCTGGGTGTGGGTGTGAGTGTGAGTGTGGGGTGTGGTGGTAGTTACTGCTAATATTCTTCTAAAGAGCCCACATCCACACCCACACCCACCCTAGAGTATTACTCACTTTAAAACAGTATGTATAACATGGTTAGGCTAGGAAGATTCTTGAAGAAAATGAATCTTTGTAATTAGAAGATCATTTAGAAAATATGTACATTTAAAACAAGATTTGTTTCTTGATGTTATTAGAAATGTTCTCAGTGAAAATAAATCATTCTTAACAAGATTCTATTGAAGAACATTGCTCAATTGGAGATTAAATATGTTCATAGATTGAAAGATATTTTATCTTTTCATAAGATGAATAATTTTAAGTAGAAAACGATTCAATAATGTCAAACAATTCAACTAGAAGAGTCTCATTTGATAATATGATAATAATATATTAACAAAATGAATTGTTTTCACCATGATTCCATACAGGAATAATATTGATTTCGGTACAAGATATATCATTTAATTACATCAAAAATATCCTTTATCAAAACCACTCATTCTAATTAAAATATCATTCAAGAATGTAACGAACTCCAGAACGAAATGATTCACCTAATTATGAGACTAATTGTCTTTTAATAAAATAAATAATTGTAATAAAGTATATGTTCACAAAATAACATTTCAAAAAATAGAAGTTTATCATCTCGCTATGTGATAATGATCTTTTTAAAAAAATGAATTGTTCAAACCAGGATTTCATTCAATTCAAAACAAAGATTTTTATTTGGTGATGTTAAAGAAAACTTTTATTGAAATGTATCGTTTCAATCAAACTTTCATTCACGAAAATGAATCATTTCAAAACTAATTATAATACGAAATGACAGTATTTGAAATATTTTTGATTAAATGAATTATTATAAGTATCATTTGTTCACATGTCACATTTACTTCAAAAGAAAGGAAGTCATACAGTCATATTGGAAGGGTATTTGGAATAATGTATCTTATTAAATATGGTTTATTTCAAGATTATCAAGAAGTTATAATCGAAGTCTCTTATTTCATAATACGAAAAGAAATCCGTATATAAAATGAATCTTCCTAAAAAGGATTTCATTAGAAAATACCGCCGACTTGGAAATACATTGTATCGTCAAATCATATTAAAAAGATTTTTTGAGGAAATCAACTATTCTAATGAGAGTTTCATTCAATAATATGATTATATTCAAAACAATGAAGATAACTTACTTTGAACAGAAAGATCTTTAAAAAAAAATAAATCAATATAAGGAGATTTGTGTTCAAAAACTTGAGCCACTATGAAGTGAAATATATCATTAGATCATATCAAAAAACATATTTCAACATATTGAATCATTAAAAAAGATGTATTTTTCAAAAAAAAATCACTTGATTCAAAAGAAAATAAATGTTATGGTAAATCAATAACATTTTCAGAGAAAATGAATTATTTTAAGCAGATTTATATTCAATAATATTATTTATTTCGAAAAGAACTATATAAATCGTTTATGGAAAGGAATCTTCTCAGCAGAAATAAATTGTTTGAAGTAGAATTCAATTCAAAAATATCACTTATTTCGAAAAAAATGTATTATTTAAATAAGTCATATTATAATATATAATAAAATGAATAGTTATAAGCAGGATTTTATTCAAAAATATGAATAACTAAGAAGAAAAATATAACAGTTAGGAACTTATGAAAGACTTATTTTCATAATGAATTACTTTAATTAGATTTGTATTCGAAAATGAAACTCATTTGAAAAGAAATTGTTTTGAAATATTCAAGTTATGCAGGTCTTTCGATAAAATGAATTTTTTTCAGGAATATTTTATTCAATATTCTTACTCACTTTAAAACAATCAATATAGCCGGGACAAACAAGAAATGTCGTTCAAGAAAATGAATTATTGTAAAGAAGATATCATTCGATAATATTAATCAATATAGAAAAAAAGTTTATTACCTTATGATATCAATTAAAGATTTTGATTGAGTGAATCGTTGAAAAAAAAGTTTTATTCAAGAATCTTATCTAATTCGAAACGAATTTTATAATTTAATCATATTAAAACAGTTTTTTTGATCTTATGAATCAATAGAATAATAGATGTGTTCAAGATAACCAGTCAGTTTTAAATCAAATATGTCAAGAGAATATTTTTAGAAAGATCTTTTATTGAAACGAACTTTTTACAATAGACATCTATTCAAAAATATTTTTCACTTTTAGATAATGTTTATTATCGGGACACATTCGAAAGTAATTTGGTCAGTATGAGTCATTTTAATCAGAATTGCATTCAAGAATATCACGAATTTGTAGACAAAATGTATCATTAAGACATAGGAAAAAGTTTTCTTGTTCAATGGAATCGTTTTAATCAAAACTATATTCTAAAATATAATTCATTTTCAAAAAAAAATTATTTTACTTTTTAAACCCAAAAGAATTTTATGGAAAATGAATTGTTAGCATTAGAGTTTCATTTAAAAATATCAATATTCAACAGGAAAGAGATTATATGGTTACGTTAGATAGAAGTTTTTTTGAATAAGTGAACTATTGTAAATAGGTTTACATTCAAGTATATCATTCATATTGGAACGAACTGAACAAATTTAATCTAATTAAAACGATCGTCTATAAAATGAAGCATTATAAACAGGATACAATTTAATAATATCAATGAATTAGAAAAGAAGTATATCAAATGATTAGATCAGAAAGATTCTTTAATAAAATGAATCGTTATGAATAAATTCTTATTCAAAAAATATGATTTATTACGAAAAAAAGCATAAGTTGATTAAAATAGAATAGTTTTCTAGTAAATAAATATTTGTAAATATATTTACATTTGAGAATATCATTAATATCAAAAGAAAGAATGTCAGTTTATAATGTTAGAGAAAGATTTTTGAGAAAATGAATTAGTTTAATCATTGGATTATTCAAGAATATCTCTCATATGAAAAGAGAATGATCTTCGAAGGAAATAAATCATTGTCAAGAAGATTTTATTCAAAAATATCATTCAGTCAAATAAGAAAGATATTACTTAATCACTAAATAATGATCTTCTTGTACGAAGAATCTGTGGAAACAGTCTTATATTCAAATATACTTTTCATATTAATAGAAAAATAGTCATTTGAAAATATTAGAAAATTATCTTGATAATTTTGGACAGTTTCAATCAAGAATATCATTCAATTCAAAATTGATTATATCTGATTTAAAACAGAAAAATCATATAATAAATTGAATTGTTTTTATCAGATTTTTATCCAAGAATATCATTTATATTGAAATAAGAATATTTTATTTGATTACATGAAAAGAATTTTTATGTCAAAATGAATCTTTGGAAGAAAAATATTATTCAAGAATATTACTCACTTCTAAACAAAATCATGTCATTTGTTTACGTAAGAAAATTATTTTGATAAGATGAATGATTCTAATCAGAATACTATTCAAGAATGTTATTTAGTTAAAAACAACATGTGTTACTTATTTATTCTTAAAGAATCTTTGCAACTAGATGAATAGTTGTAAAGAAAGTTATATTCAAAAATTATTAATCATTTCGAAGCGAAATGTTTTTCTTAGTGATATTAGTAACATCATTTAGCAAAATGAATAGTTAGAAGAAACATAATATTCAAGAAGAAGATTACTATCAAATAATATATATTATTTAACTATAGAAAGAAAAGAATATTGATAAATGAACTTAAGTAATAAATAAAATTCTGTTCGAATAATTTAGTTTCATAAAATGATTCGTTTTTAATGATGAACATATTTATTAAAAATATTTCAATCAAATGAATTCTACAATATCTCTATTCGATTATTAATTATATTCCAATAATGTCATGTAGTTTAACATATGTATTCAATAAACACGCAAAAAAAATGAAATAAAGTAGTAATTTATTCAATATTCACTGATACATTATAAAATTTAATTATTATTATTTTAAAATAAATACTAAAACAATATGTGACTTTATTCAAGGAAATATCTATTCAACTAAATCAATGACTGTAAAGAAGATGTCGTAGTTCGTTTACAGATAATGATTGTATAATGTATGCATACATAGAACAATATTTCTATTCGAATATTGGAAAAAAACTCAAAACTTTGATTCAATATTAATTGATTAACAAAAATAAACATCATCTATGATAATGTTTTAGATGCATCTATTATTGTAACAAAGCACAAATGAATATGATGAATTTCATTAGAATTATAAAAAAAACAAACAGAAAATATCTATACTATATACTGGGGTGTGATCGGACCTATATTTCCTATTTTTTCGAAAAAGGACCTATATTAGTCCTATTTTTTCTATATTTTATGAAAAATATTGGAAGAGTTTCACAAAATTTGATTGTACCCTGCGAGAAAATACAGGAAAGTTTCGCAAAGCTACTCCCCCACCTTGGTTATCGTTTTCGACAAAGAAAAAGTGTTTTTGTATTGATTTTGGAAGTTCTTTATGAGTGGTCTTCCCCCAAATTTTCTGTCTTTGGAAAACCCCTGGAAAATCATACATAGGAGTTCCCAAATTTCAAAAATTCATAATCGAAGACCAGCAAAAATCTCTAGAAGAATAGTGAAGAAACCAAAATTTTGAGAGAAAATAATGCAGAAAAACATCGTATATTTTTGCTAATTTTTATTGAAAAAACCTGTATTTTAGACGAACTTAATCCTATAAGGATTCCTATTTTTTTAAAAACTCGCAATCGGAGGCCAGTAAATAGTATT
Source organism: Rotaria sp. Silwood1 (assembly GCA_905250075.1). Classification (NCBI taxonomy): domain Eukaryota; kingdom Metazoa; phylum Rotifera; class Eurotatoria; order Philodinida; family Philodinidae; genus Rotaria; species Rotaria sp. Silwood1. Next base: position 9,861 of record CAJNOP010002629.1, read on the forward strand.
CTAGTAGTGAGTTAACAAATAGACATGAGTCTACTGTTGAATTTTGTGCATGGAATCTTTAACATTTCCTAGATGTCTAACATTATGTGTTTAGATTTTAACAACAAATAATTTAAATGTGTAGTTGCCAATGTAAGTACATCACCATGAATACTCATACTCACAGGTACACCTAAACTTACTCTAGTATATTGAAGTTTAAGTTTTTCGATAGAAAGCTGTTATTTGTCATCATGGAAAAGTGAAGATAAAGATACATTAAATCATGTATTATAAAATTTGTCACGCTGAATTTCTTAAGGGTACATCCCTCCTCCAACTTTGTTGACACTTGCTGGATGGTACAAACCGATCAAACTGAAATTTTTAGCACAGATAGAGTACTAAAAATAAGGAGATACATCTTCGAGGAAAATAAGTTTTTTGAAAAACTCTGGTTTTCTAGAGGTTCACATCCGGACACCTTACGACCCCCTTTAAAGTTTGTTCGATTGAGTTGAAATTTTATTAATAGATGCCTAACACTATTTCCCAGAAGGATTTTCAAAAACATCACTTTATAAAATAAATACGCTAAGATTTGAGTTTGTCCTTTAGATCATGACTTTCATGAGCAGGAACATCAAAAATGAAAACGCTTGATTTTTACTTCTGGAGAATATTTCGAAGTATTAGTGGTAAAATTTTCAGTTCGATCGGACAAAGTAAAAAATGGAGTCGTAAGCAGTCAAGATCTGGAAAATCGTTAAATAAAGGAAAAAAAATTACATACAATAACTATGAAAAAAAACCATTTTTCTCGATCTAATAAACAGGTAAAAGTAAGACATTTTCAATCAAATAATGTCATTAATTGCACACGGCATCGCAAGCTATCATATCGAGTTTGGGGTCAAAAAAAGAGGGAAAGTATCCTTAAGGCTTTCGATTGACTCATTTATACATCATCGATATTTACATCGAATATTAAAATACAAGTTATTTCTGAAAGTTTTAATGAGCAACATACGAAATTACACAAAATTTTCATGTTTGGAATTTTTATCTCAGTGGAATCGAAGCTCTAAGTCTAGTAGAAACTTTAATAAGATACTCTTTATAAAAAAAAATCTATAGAGACTTTCTGTTCCATAGGAAAATCTTAAGTAATCATATCAAAAATCGATTAGAAAATTGCTAAAATTTCAATTCTCTCATTATGTATAATAAACTTTCCTTTAATAAACAAAACTTACTTTCTTCTTGGTTTTTTCGACGATCTAATAATAAAACCAATAGATAAAATCAAAGTTTTCAGTAACAAAGTAAAACTTACGTGGTCTCTCGTGTTGTTGACGACCTTAAATATAAAAAGATATTTCATCAGTCTTTTCAGAATGATATACACTCATAGTATTTGGATGAGATATGAATATATTTCCTGTATTTGAAACTTTCAATCCTGCATCAGATATTTTTAAAGAATAAATAAATTTTAATAATAAAATGAGATTATTATCTTGGGATGGGTGTGGGTGTAGATTTGGACAAAAAAGATCCACACACGCCTTAACCCACACCCACACCCGCACCCACACCCGAGATAACAAGAATACATTCTATTCTGCGATGTTGAACATTGAAGGGATCAGTTCCGTTGCCCGAATCAATTCCACGAATTCCAAAATTCCGGTATTTTAGTGCAGTCGCAATTCCTAGGGATTCCTTTCAAACTCGGAATTCCCAGGAATTTCGGCCAGTTCCGGTTCGATCTAATTCTCGGAATTACATTCTGCCATCAAGCTCATCCTGGAATGCATAGTTATAGAATAATCATTGAAACAAGTTAGCGATTCCGGGACGGAATTTCGGGAATAAGCAGCCACGACAGCGATTTCGACCTTGCTTAAGGGTTTCATCAGGTGGCTTATTCTAATTGCGTCATAAACTAGAAAGTTTACAACAAAAAACCGTTGTTCAACTCCCATATGGAAGAGAATCGGCATAAAGAAGAAGCATGACTGCAACTATAAGAATAAGCAGCCATGATTACGATTTCGACCTTGCTTAAGTGTCTCATCCATATGGGAGTTGGACAACGGTTTTCTTTTTTAAATTTTTTAGTTTATGATGGAATTAGAATAAGCCACCTAATGAGACCCTTAAGCAAGGTCGAAATCGTGATCGTGGCTGCTTCAACTACATACAGTTACGTATGTTTTGAAGAAAGAGCGACTGTTTACTTGAAATTCTCTCCTGATCACCTAAAGTTGATGCGCACATTTTATCAAGGTGTGTATGTCGGACAATCTAGGACATGTTGGGAATGCGGGAATTCCAATTTAAAAATACTCTGTAGCGTCAGAGCTTTAAGTTTCAAACAAAGTTTTCAGAATCAAAAATAACTTTGACTTGGAGACGCTTTTTCAGCCCTCTGTCTGATGATAGTAAAATGAACTTTCTAAAGCGTAACATTTTTTGAAAAACAACTTCGAAAAATATATTATCCGAACTTAGAAAGAGTATCAAATTTGTTCAAAATGGAATACCACTAAAAGTTTTGTAATCACTATTGACAGAGTTATTGACATCAACATTGAATGAAGAAAATTTTTCTGCGAAAATTTGGCTGTTTTGCGAGTTCTAGTAATCGGTACAGAAAAGGGCCAAAACTTTTTTATGCTCCATTTTGATCAGAATCCGATGCTGATTTTGAATATTATTTGGTACTTGAAAATATTGAGTATCTTCCAGGCAATGCATTATTCATAATTCTTATCTCCTATTATAACAGTCGTATGTCATATGTACTCTAGCGTCAAATATTTTACGACTTATCAGTGGTATCTTAAACTTATCCGAACAAATTACTGTTTATTTCATTGTCAAACAATTGGACACAACACCAGAGGAATTTGAACGTCGAAAATTGTTTTTTATTTTGTTTTCTCTTACTGCTGCATCTCTATTCGAATCATGTGGTCGAATAACACCTGGACGAGTATCTATCCGTCTATTAATCAAAACTGGTGAAGTTATTGCTTATTTATGTCTTTTACAAAGAACACATGTTCTAGTAGTAACTGTATGTGTGTTCTATGTCGTGCAAGCCATATTACACATCACTAGTATTTGTTTGCTAATTAAATCAAGAAGAGTAGAACGTCTAGTGCGCACTAAATCTTATTTATTTCCCGTCAAGATACTTATTTATGCATTGGTCTACCACGCTCCAATTTTATACTTATTTATTCAATCGAACTCACCATTTCGCGATACTTTCTACGAAGTATTAATGATACTCAACATATTTGTTGGTTGTATTATTCAAGATGTCCTATTGAATATATTTTTACAAGGTTATTTGAATATCAGGGACGATGATGCTGACAGTGATGATAGCGGAGGATATTTAGAAGAAATGTTAGAAATCTGTTTGAATATTTTTCTTGGAATAGCTTATTCAATTTTATACGTTATAATTATCTTTACAACATTGTTTTATGCCAGTCGAGAACTAAATACTAAATCGAATCTGCTGCCATCATATGATCACGGTCTTTATATTTACTCTGTTATCGGATGCAGTTTTGTTATAGGATGTTTTATCATTTGTTGTTGCGCGTGGTTTATACATCGAGGTTTAAAGAACTTGTTCCAAAACATTTTTTTTTCCAAAAATGGCGTGAAAAACTATTCGGATACTCACAACTATTCCCATTCATTCTGAGTTATTCCCAGACATTCATACATATTTATAGTCTTCAGAAATCACTTTAAAAGCATTTTACAATTGGATTGACTTCGATACTTATTTTCTATTGAAAAATAATTAAGGGTGTGGGTGTGGATGTGCGTGTGGGTGGGTGTGGGTGTGTGCGATGTGGGGTGTGCGTGTGGGTGTGAGCGTGAGTGCTGTTCTTTTGTTACCTCACACCCACACCCATACTCTCTTTCTCCGAAGTTTTTGCATAAAAAGTACTAAGTTTTAGTCAGCTACGACCATTTAGTTTCATAGTTATTCGAAATAAATGGTATCGATCAATAGAGAACATACGAAAACCTACAAAAAACTTTTTAAATAAATAAATTCGATGGCCTTTTGTCAAAGAAATCTCCCTTTAAACTTTATAATGGGTGTGGATGTGGGTGTAAGTGTTGTTTTCTTTTAAGTCACACCCACACCCATATTCACCCACGCCACCCACCCACACCCTATCTTGCGTCCCTCTCTCATATCTCGTGTATATAAGCTTGTGTCCAATGCAAAATGGAAGACAACGGAATTATCGATTGACAGAGTAAGGATCACTCTCGAGAGTAACGATAATGTTACTCATCCAGTTCGTCATTGTGATCACAATAAAATAAATGCTGCAGTAATAACGATTAGTTCCATCCTATAAAATCGTTACACAAGTGACGCGATCACGAACAATACTCCTATTCAAAATGATAAATTGTGTCACCTTTTGTTGTATTTTTCTTCTTTCTCTTATTTTTCTTTTTATGTCCACTCTTTCTCCCTCTTCTCTTTGATTTTTCTCATATATATAAGCGTATGTTATGTATGAAATTGTGTCATTTAGATATAGTGTACAGTTGAATTAGCATCAAAGCAAAAAAGCATAAGTGCCTCTCCATTTGCTATAATGGAATTTATTTTCCGATACAATTTATAATTGAATAATACTCACTGAACATATGTCAGCTAAAGTCAGAAAACTTTCTCGGATTTGTCTCATTCCAATATATTTACTGGATAATGAACACTAATAAACAACAAAGTAGATTTTATTCAATATAGATCTTTTTCAGTTTTTCGATTACATTGCATTTGAATAAATTATATTTGATCTATGCGAATAGATCCATAATCAATGATAAAATTTGATTTTTATTTATATATATTTTAGATACCTATATCGAAAGAAAAACAAGAAAACAATAAATAAATTATTATCTAGGTGCTTCAACAAAATAACACAATCAACGCGTTGAGATCCAAATAGAATAGAAAAAAGAAAAGAAGAATCAGAATGCTGGATTTTATCGTTTTTTGCAAAGCATAGCAATAACTGGAAGATTTCTTAGAGTAAAGTACATTCTATCTTAACTCATCAATTATAATAATTCAACTATATTCGTTTTACACTGTGTATCTGGTATTTATTTTATTTTTACCAACAATTTTGCAGGTGATTATCATTTACATAATTTTTAAAGTTTTTGATGAAATTTAAATTGGATTCAGTTAAGTATTAATGTAGTCATGAAAGGAATTCAATAGCCTTCACATTTGGATTAAATTCCATTCTATTGAATAGATTAAATTGACTTTTTGAATGTGCTTTGTTCGAATCAACTAGCTTGTTTTATCTTAATAATGATTTATTTCATTTTATTTCTATAATGGCTGATAACAATCGCAAGAGTATATTGTGACTCTCAAACCTTATCTTTCGATTTCCTAGGTTGTAATGTGATCTTCCATATCTTTTCAAAACGATAGATCAAAAACTGTTTTTTTCTTATGTGGCATCGAAAATAGTGGTACCACCACATTTATATATAAATATGTCATGATTGATAGCTTCTATTTTTTGTGAAACTATAATCTAACAAAAACTGTACGAAAATTGTAAGTTTTATTGAACTAGCAGATACTCATTGGAACATTGACACACACTCTGACAATTCGTTCTTTCGATGTATATACATATTTCAAGTATTAGAATATAATTAGTTCATAATTGCAGAGTTATAGTTGGGGATGTATTAAATTGGAATACAAAGTTCTAGAAAAGTCACGAATTGAATAAAAGCATAACTCTGCTACTCGATCTTAAAACAATAATATCTTCTTAGATTAAGGACCTGCGGAGTCAAGTTTTTTGGCTTCGAAATCTGACTCTGACTCCGAAATTTTTCATTCGTTGACTCCGATTATAACTCCGAATTTTTTTTAATGGAAATGAGCGATCTCTAATATATTTTAGTGCTTAATTTTGAACATGCACAAAAGGATAAACAAATAAATTAATGACTGAAAATCAAAGAATCATCAAGAGACGTTCCATGAAAATATCAAAATTCCGAGAACATGAAGGTCAACAGATTTTGGATCTGACCCCATAGGAATTTAGGGCCTAGTGTACCATATATGAATCCAAAATATTACGGTCTAAAGATCTACCTGTGATTTGCTAGGGCGAACTAACCTGAGACACCCTAAAAAATATCATCAAAAAATGCCAAAAATTCAACTTGTAGTTTCTGTGAAATTTTTCCACTGTTCAAATCGAATCATATACCAATCGATAGAGCTTCACTTGCTCTACAAAAATGGTATATGTGATATTTCCTCTGAGTGTCAACATTGAAGTCAAAAAGTCAAAATACTGTACTTTGTTTGACATAATATAAGAATTTTTTTTCAGTATTTTGATGAAATATCTGTATCAAAAGATAAATACCAGAAAAGTAATAGCATCATCTTGTAGCTCATTCAATTCTACATCGAACGATATACGGGACATTAATTTTTAATGTTTTAAAGACGAGATAGGTGGGCTTACAACTTGAGTACTGCAGTATTCTAGATTTTATCCTAACTATCTCGGCTTTACAACATTGAAAATTAATATCCCATATATCGTTCGATGT
>CAJNOP010002630.1:0-16491 GCA_905250075.1 Rotaria sp. Silwood1
AGCCAAGATTATCTTATCATGAATGAAAGGTTCAATTATAAGCTTCAAAGTGATGCTAGTATAGATAGAATCTAAGAAGAAGTAGTTCATTTAAGAATAATGTGAGAAGTTCTTTTAGTTTGAAAAATACGATAGAGAGCACCATTATTACATAAAAGTATTGTGATTTCATCTCAAGTCACACATCAATGCTCGGAATTTCACTATATGCGTGTTAATCAAAAACAAATACTCTACAAAATACACTAGATGCCGTCGCTGGCGGTGAACTTCGTGTATAAATTGGTATTTTTCAGATGGGTATGCTAAAATAAGGAATCTATATATATATAATGTTCAGTGTCGATGTGTGTGTGTCTGTCTGTGCCGGGTGAAAGGTTAAAGCTTAATGGTCAAATAAGACTATAAGGAGGAGGGTCCGAAGGGCCTTATATGGGATACCCTTAGGCTGTCAATGGCTATTATATGGGGGCACCCATGGGCTATCGAGGGCTATCCCATGGAGGTACCCAAAGGTCCTCAAGGGCCGTCCTATGGAGGTATCCCCTAGTCTCTCAGGGGCTATTGTATGGGGGTACCCATAGGCTCTGAAGGAAGCAAAGCAATAAGGAGATGATGCTACAAGAGCTACAAGGGGATATAAGGCTATAAGCCCGAAAGCTAATGAGGTATAAAAATATGCGTCATATAAGAATATGAGGCCGTAGGCTATCTATATATACAATGTGGAGTGTCTACACTCTAAAAAATTTTCGTATCCTAGGAAACCCAAAGGGGCTCGGAAACCTACTCAGAAACCCTTTTCCGTTTCTGAGTGGGTTTCCGAAGTTTGGAAGCGTTTCTGAAAATACCATTTGGGTTTCCGAACGTTTAGAAATCCAAGGGTTTCCGACAATACTCAATTGAACACTCTAAAAGTATTCTAGAATACCTTTTTCTTGCTTTCGGAAACCCAATAGGTTTCTCGAAAATCGGAAAGGTATTGTCGAAAACCCATATTAGTAGTAAAGCTGGATTGATATCTGAAAGAGTATGCGAAAATACCTTTTCATTTCCTAAATGGTTTCCGAAAATACCCAATGTGAAAAAGGGTATCATAGGATACCGAGATGGGTTTGCGAAAATACCCAATCTGAAAAAGGGTATCATAGAATACCGAGTTGGGTTTGCGAAAATACCCAATCTAAAAATAGAATCATTGGAAATCAAAATAGGTTTGCGAATTTTGTGTTAACACTTAACAGAGTTCCTAAGGCTTTCAACTTTTCTGATACCTTCATCAATTTTCTGATTGACATCTCAAAAACTTCGCAAAAGGATAGATGTGGATTTGAATCTTATTTTTTTCATATTCTTTCTCATGCTCAGCTTTGAACATTTTTATGAGACAGCAAAACACCGATCTAATTAATAATTGAGTATTGAATTATTCAAAATTGTTCCTGTGTAAACAGTTCCATGAAATATGAAGCCAGATCATGCTTCATAAATAATGGAATGTTATTTGTGCGTTTTACTGTTGATCTTATTCTTCGGAATATAAAAGAGAATACAATATTAACAAATCGGGAACAAAATAAATAGATTAGACAATTACCATATGTCTTTTTTCTTCCGTTTTTGGTTGAGTTTCGCTAAAGTAAGAATTATATTGTAGCTATCGTGGATGTCAAAAATTACAGGAGGAATGAATTGCAGAAATTTCTATTCTTAAGTGAGAATTACAGTTGGTTTATTTCTAAAGATTATTGGCTTTTAAAACAAACAGAAAACTGCAACTTAAGTCCACATGTTAACAAATTAATGTCATTTATAAGACATATGAACAATCTGTTTTCATATAACTTTCACAAGAACATAAATCATGGATCTGATACTTTTGTCTTGTCTTCAGTCACTTTCTAGCTTTGTTCTATAATCGAATAAAAAGAAGGGTTCAATGTGTAAAGTACAAATCAATGCAATTTCTCTTATGTTTAATTATGATTTGCTTTAACTTCATTAGGTTGTGTCGTACTAATTTTGAGATTGGTCGAGGGCAACCGACAGACGAAGCAAAATAAGGAAAACAATGGTTATTTCATATTTTCTAATATTAATAAAATACTATATATTGAAAAAACACTAATTTCTAAATGTAGAGAAGATCGTTAATCATGTTACAATCTTGTTTATAATTTCTCCGTTAGAGAATAGTTTATTAGAAGTTTTACTAAAATATTACGTTTTGGAAGGAAGATGAAATTGCTTATATTTACATTGCATTCATTGAAGACTTAGCTCAAGAACAAATTTTATTTTTACTATCAGTATAAGAGAAATTTAGCTACAGGTTGACCATTTAAGCGTGCTTTTTATATTTGTTCTAAATTTTATTTAACAAAAGGCTTTGGGACGTCTATTTTATTACCGAATTTGATGCTATTATTATATATGAATATAAAGATGCCTTAATACTAGAAGAAAGAATAGTTAGAATACTTTTTTAGAGATGAATTTTAGTAGTCTACTCACGTGGAATCCAATGAGCATATTTCACACTACATATTCACAAATGGTTGCTTATTTTCTAAGCCTTTTCGATTTGAATGATATCAGGGTCCTCAACTATCGAACAAAACATCCGAATAGCTATGCAAGCTGATTCTTTTATTTCTGATTGCATATCTATCGAATAACGTCTCTATAATGAGTAGAAAACGCTTCACTAACGATACTTTTCCCTACAAGCACGCTCAAAAGCAAAGATTTTCTTATATAAAATCATTTTCACTTGAGCAAAATCCTGATGAAACATATTATATTGATCAAAAGCTTCTACATTAATTCCTCCGCTTTATCAATCAACTCTATCTGAGTAGCCATCTCATTCTCTTCGATTTCAATAATCTAAGATCATATTAGTGATCAACTCGAAAATCTGCTTCACTTTAGGAAATGTCGTACCTTCATTTCATACCTCGTTCGAAAGCTTACTATTCTTATGCTTTCAGTCGTAAATTCATCTCGATGAATTCTATAATTCATTCGATGTTACATGAAATGTTTTTTTTTCTTACATATGTAATCATCTCAACAGGTAGATGAGTTATTTTAAATGATTTCATAAAATATTTCTAACTTATCATTTATACTTTTCAATACTACATTTTCTCTATCTATTCAGGTGTTTATTTAATTTCATGAATATAACACTTTCCTAATTTTTCTTTTTCTATCATAACATGGCTCTGGAATTCGGTGAGTTCTAATCAACCAATTAAATTAAAACATTTTTTCACTTTTACTTTTTAGACTCGTTTTAGATAGCCATATATACCGTAAGTTTATTCCAAATATTAAATTAAAATACAATTTCATCTTAATTCATCGATTTGTTTCGAAAATCGAAAAAAAGTGTGAATTAATTCAATTTATTAAATAAAAATACAATCTTTAACTTTTGTTTGGAGATTCGATCCGTATTTATTAATATATCCGGTGAGTTTATTCCAATTACTAAATGAAAATGAAATTCTACTTTTATTTTTAGATTCGTGGGATATCGATAGATCTAGTGAGTTTGAATCAATTTATCAAATTAAAATGAAATTTTGTTTTTGATTTTAGATTCATTTTATAACTCATATGTCGGGTGAGTTCATTGCAATTACTAAATAAGAATGAAAGTTCATTTTTACTTTCAGATTCGCTGTCTGTCAATAGATTCAGGGAGTTTGAATCGATGAATAAAATAAAAATACAATTTTATTTTCAGTTTTTGGATTCGTGCGATATTGGTAGATCCGGTAAGTTTCAAACAATTTATTAAATTAAAATAATATTTTATTTTATTTTTATCTTCGTTTTATATTTCAATACATCATGTAAGTTTATTTCAATCACTAAATGGAAATGAAGTTTCGCTTTTACGTTTAGATTCGTTTTATATCTCAATATATCTGGTGAGTTTACTCCAATTACAACATGAACATGAGATTTTATTTTTATTTTTAGATTCATTTAATATCGATCGATTTGGTAAGTTTGAATCAATTTTCTAAATTAAAGTTTCATTTTTATTTTTAGACTCGTGTGATATCGATATATTCTGTGAGTCTGAATCAATGCATTAAATAAAAATACAATTCTATTTTCATTTTTGGATTCGTTTTATATTCATAGATCTGGTGAGTTGGACAAAAATTCTTTAAAATTAAAAAACAGTTTCATTTTTATTTGTAGATTCGCTTTATATATTAGTATATATGGAAAGTTTGTTCAAATTATTGTACGAAAATGAAATTTTATTTTCATCCTTAGAATTGTTTTCTCGCAATAGGCCGGGTGAGTTTGAATCAATTTAGTAAATTAAAATATAATTTTCTTTTTATTTTTAGATGATTGTCGTAGGGTAATGTTTGATGAGCTATGAAATTCGTTCATTAACTATTTTGGTTGAATTATGTTTTACATGCGAAAGGGTGCTCATTAGTTTTGATGTGGTTGAATGTGAAGAAAACGGGTAAGTTTAGATGATTTTCGATGAAAAATTGTTTCTTTTGTTCATTTTTTAGGTGGAGAAGGCCGTTATATTTAGCTTCTTGATGGTTTGGTAATGGTGGGACGAAGTGCATCTGGATAATTAAAGTTTTTCTTTAAATTCCGTGTGTTGCTGACCTTTAATGTGTGTTCTAGTTATTTCTTGGTGCGAATAGATTCACAGCAGAACCTCATTGAATGTCTGTGGCCGCTGTGAATGCCTGTTGCTGCTGACAGAGAAGTGATGGATTCCTGTCTAGGCTAGTTTGGTAGAGCTTTAACCGCATTCGGAAACCTTTTCTTTGGGTTTTCAAAGCGGTTTTTTAGGTTTAGCTATAATGGGTACTATGGGTTTCTGAGGTCTCGGAAACCCTTCTTCGGAAACCCTTAAAGGGTTTCCTATAGTAACAAACTCGGAAACCCTCTAAGGGTTTTCGATAATACCTATCTTTTTTAGAGTGTATATGGCTCTTACTACGTGAAAGGTTAAAGTTTTGAGGTCATACGTTAAAGGAGAAAATAGCCGTGCAGTATCTACGGGCTCACGCTAGTAACATATATGTGCTGAAGCATATAGTCTGAAATAAATAAAATATTACATTGTTTTCTGTTTTGTACATATATAGAAAAATAAGAGAAATAAATATATGTTGAAGTGTATGATAACAGATAAATAGAAAAAAAGATTAAGTTTTCATCGCATAATAGTCTTGGAAAAAAGTGGTAATCTGCATTTATTCCGTGCAAATATATTGTGAAGGAAAACTTTGTCTATTGAGTCTAAATTTTCTAGATATACCTGTGCTTTAATCAATCTATTATACAAAACATCTATTTGCGAAGTGGAAAATTATATTACTCGTTGAGTAATATTAAACATTCATCTATACAACATTGTTTCGCTTATCTATCTATCTATCTACCTATATAATGTTCAGTGTCTGTCTGTGTGTTCGTATGTGCCCAGTCAAAGGTTAAGGGTTACATTGCTAAATCGAATATAGTGAGTTTCTGGAAAGTTCTAGCAATATGTACTCTTCCATAATGCTCTAGAGTCTTCTAGACTCTTACAACTATCTTGAGCTTGCTGGAACGCTATAAAACATTCCGGATTTTGTAGTGAACTTACGTCTGGCATGATCAAATGGTCAACTAAGGAGACTATTCTCAAAGGCTCTAGGATAGGTTACACAGCGTATTATTAAGAAGTGCTATCTGTCTCTATATATAACGTTCAGTGTGTGTTCGCGGGTCTCTCTGTGCCCAGACTAAAACTGAAAGATTAAAGGTCAGGATATAGTTGGGTGTAGGGTGTAGTGGAGTGAGAGTGGACGGGTTAGGTCCGATGTACACTCTAAAAAAAAAGCTACTCTTGGAAACCTATAGAGGGTTTCCGGGTTTGTCACTATATGAAACCCTTTATAGGTTTCCGGGAAAGGGTTTCCGAGCTCTCGGAAACGCTTAAACGCAATCAAAAAACCTCAGGGCCCAGAAACCCAGCTGAGGTTTCCGAGACTTCGAAAATCTTGTATAGGTTTTCCACAGCTACTTACAAAACGATTCACTGACCTATATCTGCCGCCTTATTCTAACACTTTAATCTATATCCATCCCCTTAATCTAACCCCTTATTCTAACTCCTTAATCTATATATAGCCCCTTATTCTATCCCCTTAATCTATCACCTTCATCTAACTCCTTATTCTAATCCCTTAATCTATATATATCTCCTGAATCTATCACCTTAATCTAACCCCTTATTCTATCTCCTTAATCTATATATATCCGCTTATTCTGTCCCCTTAATCTATCCCCTTATTCTATCCCTTTAATCTAACCCTTTATTCTATCCCCTTATTCTATTCCCTTAATCTAACCCCTTATTCTACCCCTTAATCTAATCCTTAATCTATCCCCTTATTCTATCCGTTTAATCTGACCCCTTATTCTAATTCCTTAATCTATATATATCCCCTTATTCTATCCCTTAATCCAACCCTTATTCTATTCCTTAATCTATCCCTTAATCTATTCTCATTTCTATCCCCTTAATTAATCCCCTTAATCTAACGCCTTATTGTATCTCTTAATCTAACTCTTATTCTATCCCTTTATTCTATGCTTTTAATCTAACCCCTTATTCTAAACTCTTATTCTGACCACTTATTCTAACTCCTTAAACTATAGATATCTTCTTATTCTATCCATATCTCCTTATTCTATCCCCTGAATCTAACCCTTATTCTATTCCTTAATCTCACCCCTTATTCTAACTCCTTAATCTATATATATCACCTTATCCTATTCCCTTAATCTATAACCTTAATCCAACCCCTTGTTTAACCCCTTATTCTATCCTCTTATTCAATCCCCTTATTGTATCCCCTTATTTTATCCCTTAATCTAACCATTATTCTATCCCCTTATTCTATCCTTAATCTATCCCTTTATTCTAACCCTTTAACCTAACCCCTTATTCTAACCCCTTAATCTATATATATCCCCTTAATCTATCACCTTAATCTAACCCCTTATTCTAACCCGTTATTCTATCATCTTATTCTAGCCCCTGAATCGATTCCCTTATTCTATCCCCTTATTCTATCCCTTTAATCTAACCCCTTATTGTATCCCTTAAACTAACCCTTATTCTATCCCTAAATCTGACCGCTGATTCTATTCTGTCAATCTAACTCCTTAATGTAACCGCTGATGCTAATCCCTGATCTATGCCCTTAATGTATATCTTTCCGCTCATTCTTAGCCCTTATTATATTGCCTCATTGTAGCGCGTAATCTAAGTGCTTAATGTATATCTGTCCGCTGATTCTGTGGAATACATATATCCCGTTTATCTGGCTCCTTATTCTATATCTAATGCGTTATTGTATCCCGTTATTGTAACCCCTTATAGCATCGTGTTGGTGTAAGTCGGTAATCTATATGTGTCGAGTGATTGTAACTTCGTAATTTGACTCCTACATGTCGATTTGAGTTTGATATTTGTGAAGATGTGGCCGTAGTATAAATAGAGTGGAATAGCTCCTTAATGTAAACTCATGAATTTCGTCAAAGTTCTTGATTGTTCATGTCTGTTGAAGTGAGTGTCATGGAGCTGGTGATAGTGTCGTAGTGTAGACGAATGTTATTTCCAGAGTCATATTGTCCGTTGTAGTCCTAATATTTTGAAATCTGTCTAGGAGTTATTCATGATGTCAATCAAAGTGTTGAATCTTTTGAAAGACGGAGAGATGAACTTAATGAGATCCCTCCAGTGTTCTCGTTGTTCAAATTCACGGTCATGAAGTCAGCTAAATTGGTGGAAGTTGGACGTATCCTACATAGAATGTCATTTATTTAGTCTGTGTCCTGGAGTCTTCATGTCTCGTAAAACAGGCGTCCTTTTGTCAGTCTTATTTCTATAGTCTTTATGCCTCCGTGCGAAACACTGAGTGAAAAAGTTAGTCTTAGTCCTGCTTTCTTTCTGTATCTAAAAGTCATAATCACAAAGTCAGTCTTAGTCATCGAGTCTGTATGTTTTTTTGAGTAAGAGTCGTAAAGTCAGTCTTGTTTGTTAGAGTCTTGACATCTCTCAAAGCTATCGTCATGAAATCAGTTAAAGTTTTCAAGTTTTCATGTCTCTCAAAGCCATCGCCATGAAGCTAGTGAATGTCATGAGATCTTATGTCCTGTCGAACTCAGAGTCATCAAGTCAAGGGAGTCCTATAGTGGTGAAAGTTTTTTGCGTATTGAAGCCAAAATCTTTAATGCAGTCTGACTTCTGGTTTCCATATTGGTGTCTCAGGCAGAATGTTGGTGTCTTTAGTTTTGTTACCGGTGAATTGCAGTTTTGGTGTTCGCTTTTTTCGGATTATTAACCAGATCAGTTGGAAAAACTGCATCTTGCGGTGTGAAGAAATACATATCTACCGTTTTTCTCAGAAAGCTTCCAAGATATTTTATTTTGTTTGTCTTCAAACAGACGATTCATGAAAACGTCAACTAATTTTTGAAACGATAGCTCATGGCATTCTCTCTAATAGGTGAACGCAGAAATTCTTGTGACTTGTGCTAATAGATTTGAAGCGAGCTAAAAGGCAAAGCGTATGAGAATTTATAGTTTCTTACTGTCCAGAATTTGTTTTTTCTCTTCATCTAAACAACAATCACATTTCGCAGACCTTTCATTCTTTCCGACTATTTTCGAACTGAAAATGCTCACTTTATTGAGATGATGGTATTCAGAAATGAGTTTTTGTGCATATGATTTGATTTGGATAGTAAATGTGTTTTTTTTAAAGTGCTTAAATCGGTATGAAAGTGCGAAACTACCACATCTGATACATCTTTTCTTTTGGCTTACTCAAAATCTATTAGCACAAACCAAGAGGATCTTTTATTTTGACTATCGTACAGAATATCACGACGTATAATTTGAAAAAATTTAAGATTTTATCATGCACATTTGTGGAGATATATGGAGAATAAATTATGTTGCAAACACTTCGAGACATCTAGTATCTCTGTTACATTCTCTCGCAAATGAAGATTTCTTCATGTTTTCCATCATTCCTCTCCTATCAATCTTCTGTATAATTCGGTTGAAAGGATCCTCAAACGGCTGAAACTTGCACGATATTCTGTTGCAATCTGTTGATATGGATGATAATGCCTGTACTTGGATGAAACATAAATGAATGAAGAAGGAGAAAGACGTCATTCTTTAATTCATCTAGCGATTTAATGCAGCTCTTCGATCCCCACAGAAAAATTTGTCGTGATCTATTCAAGTTTTTAGGTATTGAAAGATGTAAAAACAAGTCGAAATTTTCTCAGGAGCAATGCATTTTCTTTTGAATTGTCAGAATTCTAATGATTTTACACAACAACTCCACATAAATTGAATAAGGTTTATATCATGCATCCAGTGCAATTCCTACACTTCTAAAATAGCGATCGTAACATAAGAATCAAAAAGAAGATATCCGAATGCTATTTCTGTGTTTGAGAATACTGGATAGGTTTTCCGAGCTTTTTTTCGGAAACGCAAGGGTTTTCTGAAAATTCGAAAACTCTGAAGGTTTTCCAATAGATGTTCGGAAACCATGCTCAATTTTTCGGAAACGCTTCCACCGTTTCTGATGCTCGGAAACCCAAAAAAGTTTTCGATAAAAAAATTATCGGAAACGCAAAGGTTTTTGAGAAGGTTTTTAAATCAGAGAAGGTTTCCGGGAATAACTTTCGGTTTTCAAAAAGAGTACCAGGGTTTCAGAGAATACGTTTGAGGGTTTGCGGTCCTATATTTCGAAAACCCATAGGTTTCCGGATACTCGGAAACCCTGAAGGTATTTTCAGAAACTTAACATGAGTCCGGAAACCTTTCGGGATACGTTCAAGGGTTTTTGAAAGGGTTTTCGAAGGGGTTTCGGTTTCTGAGAAAACGCTTTTTTTTTAGAGTGTAGGGTGTGGAGTAAAGATATAGAGGTAAAAGGGGTGTTCTGTGTGCCAGATATGGGTGTCGTGTGGGAGTGTGTGATCTAAGGGCGTGGTCCTGGGTTGTGATCTGGAGTGTGAGAGCTGGATGTCACAGGGTCAGATATGGAGGTGAAGAGGGTATGATTTGGTGGATGTAGTTGGAAAGATGAAACATAGGGATGTGGGTAATGTCAGCGGGTGCGATAGAATGAGAGTGGATGTGCGTACGATTTAGCGTGTGAGTGAGTGAAATTGCGGTTATGCTGCAGATCATGAGATAACCTCCATACCACGCCTAGGCCTAAAAGCCTTCCTCCAAACCTACAACCGTCTACATGCACCTCCTCCTCCAAGTACTGACGTGGAAATAGTGGAAATAAGAGCTCTAACCACATCTTTGACAATATCCTCACCTTTGAAAAACCCTTGCTTTCGGTGATGAACACAAACGACCGCGCTGTATGCACGGGTTTCTGCTGGTTATCTATATATTGTTTATAAGAAAAAAGAACTTGGTCGTCAATCGTCTAATAAGAAAAAAAGCATCTAGTAAAATGCGATCATATCAGAGCATGCAAGATCTGACTTACGTACTGCTATATGCTTCTTTGTTTATGTATCTTATGCGATCTGATGCGAACTGACAAGAGTCATTCAGTCGGTTATTGTACGTTTCTTAATCTCGGAATCTTGTAAGGTTTTCGCTTGAGTCGTACAATAAGGATCATACGAAATCTTGCAGAAAGTATTGATTATTGGATCTGAGTGATCTTTGCCTATGATCCTATGAAAAATCTTATATGCATAAGATCTTATAAGATCTGACATGATCTGACGTCTGTTTTTTTTTACTTGGGTTGACGATGTGTATATATTACATAATTAGTTTGCATGCTTTTCTGATAATGCCATACATCATGTTTAGTTAATCAAGAGACGAGCGTTAAGTATCAGCATAATGAAATTAAGATTTTGATGACAACAAGTATAAAAATGCTATCGACACAATAGTAAAAGCTCCGTATCGATGAGGATGAACGTGAAAAGCTTCACGTCCTTCAACATTTTCTCAAGGTCAACTTGACATGCTTCAGATCTCCACAGCAATGAATAAAAAAAGTCAGCTTGAAAACTTGTGGACAATATCACAAGGTATCAACGTGAAGTCGTAATGTTGCGCATTATACAGGGAAGCGTAAGGAAGAGGCCACAGGATCTCAGTCTGGCATTTTTCTGTTAAGATGACCATGATAAGTTTGAGATTGAAGGAACATTTGGATTGATCCTCTACTAAGTCGCTGCGACCGCTACATTCGACTTGCTTGGAAAAAGCTTGTACTGATACTGACAAATAAAAAAGTTAGACTAGAAATATCCGCATATTCATAAATGTTAGACGAGACCATCGTGGAGAATGTAAGCCTTTTTCCTTCTACAAATTCATTTTATTCCTATCCCATTCAAGAAAACTTCTTCCAAAAGACGTGATCCGTGTCCTCTGGCAACGTTCCTCACTGGATCATTTCTTTTCTTTAGCGAATATCCATAACAAAGTGGGTTCGATCTTCATATTGAAGAGAAAAACTTCTGAAGAGCTACAGTTTCGTTGTTTCTAGATATCTAAATGGCCATGGCTAGCCTACTTTCTATTGATTCTCTTGCCAATGCCTATGATGAAAATCTTGAAATATTCAGTGTTATCTGGCTTGACAAAAATGTTCACTCTGAAGAGAATCAAGATAAACAACAAAGACTGCGTTCTATCATCAATCATCTCAAAACATTTCAAGATGGAGAAGAATGTAAACAATACATAGAACGAAGATCAATACACAATCGAATAATCCTCATTGCTAGCGATCAGTTGGGTCGACAAGTGGTACATTCCATTCATAAACTTCGACAAGTCTCAGCAATATATATTAATTCTACAGACAAGGAGAACGATGAACAATGGGCACAGGAGTTCTTCAAGGTAGGAGTGTTCGTAAAATTTTCAGTATTGGTGTACTGTCGGTTTAGGTGAGGGTGATTGCCAGTGAATCGAACGAACTGGTTTCTCAAATTGAAACAGATCATAAGTGTCAGATGAAGATGCAAGAACCGTTATCAATCAATATGTTCACTACAAGTGGCGATGCAGGGAAGTCTACAATAGGAATTAATGGCCAATTTGCTTTTTCCCAATTACTTATCGATTGTCTGCTTCGATTGAAATCAAATGAGATGGACAGGAAGGAACTGATTTCTTGTTTTGAGAATGAATACAAAGACAACCATGTTCAACTCGCCAATCTGCACGAATTTCAAAATGATTATACATCAGACAAAGTTTTATGGTGGTACACTCGTGATTCGTTCTTCTACAAGACTCTGAATGCGGCTCTCCGCAAGCAAGATATTCATATGATTTTCTTGTATCGATCATTCATTGTCGACATATATCGTCAATTGAAGCAGTATCAATCTAAGGACTCTATTCGAGTTTATCGCAGCCAGTTAATGTCAACATATGAACTAAATTATATTAAACAAAATATTCACCAATTTGTGTCCATAAATTCATTTCTTTCCACCAGTAAGCAACATGAAATAGCTGATTTCTATATCGGCGACAGAACTCAGCGGAGCGATTTACAACGAGTTCTGTTCGAGATTAATGCTGATCCGAAAGTGGCCTCGACGAAACCATTTTCTGACATCAGCCCGTTTAGTCATTTTCCTGAAGAATCCGAGGTACTCTTTATGCTAGGTTCCATTTTCCGTCTCAACTCTATTCAGTATGGAGACGATCAAGTGTGGACAATAAGAATGTCATTGTGTGGAGATGATGATCATAATTTGAAGAACGTTCTTGCAGACATGAAGAAGCAAAACGGCACTGGAGCGACGAATCTGCGAACACTAGGGAAATTGCTATGGACGATGGGCAAACCTGATCTGGCTGAAAAGTATTATACTCGTTTGCTCAAAGAACTTTCGCCGAATGATCCTTCCATTCGCAATCTGTATGACGACCTTGCTTTGCTCGCTTCGCAAGAACGTGACTACGACAAGAGTGTGCAATGGCGCCAAAAATCACTTGAAATCAGAGAGCTAACTGCAGAATTTGATAGTATCAAGACAGGTGAGACAATCACAGCTATTTGTAGATTTGAAGCACTATGATTAATCAGTATTAACAGTGTGAATGAGGTGCTATACTAGTGTTCTAGCATACATACGCTCTCCTTGCATACTCATCACAACTTTCAAAGACCACACATTTTTCAACTAAAGCAGTTACTTTTGTTATCATCTATTCGGTTTTCGAAGAAATATCAGTTTTTTGTATGAGATCGAAAACTAAACTATGCTACAGAGGCGATATCTGCCAAAGAACTTGTTTATGTGCACAGTGAATTTTCCAATGAATTCTGGTAACTTTGATTCTTATTTTTCAAGAAATTTCAATGACATATGTAAAAGAAATGATATACATTACTCGATATTTATATAGGTAGGTGTGAAGAGTGCGTGAGCGCTTCAGTGTATTTCTCTTTGATACACATACCTATATCTTCAAACAGTCGTAAATTCTTTCCCATTAGGCAATTATTAGTGGACACTTCGGGGATGTACTAACTATGGCAAATCCAAATAAAAATAAACATATGTGAATCTTCCGACTGCACGGCGAGCATTCTACGATGTTAGTGTTTTGGTTAAATCTGAAAAACATTCGCGCTGTCTGGAAAATGATCTATTAACGAGGGGTCCACGAAAAATAAAATTTATCATGTTTCACTATTGTGCTGTCAAACCTGTCAGAGCTTTCTGCCCTTTTAGTCCCTCTTAGTTTCTTTAGTTTTCCTATAAAGGTACTAAGGGGGCTAACGGTTCTGAGTACACTCAAAAATCCTAACATATCCGCCAGGTATGTAAGAACAAAAATAAGAAGGGATAAAGTTCTGTTTTCGTGGACCTATACCTAATATATGTTTTTGAACTCTAGAGCAGGTACAAGATTTGTTACAAATATCCGATCGTGATCTGAAGCTGGATGAGGAAATCGGTCGTGGAGCATTTGGAACAGTTCATCGAGGTCAATGGTTGAGTCGACACCAAATAGTAGCTATTAAAAGGTTACATCTGGCCCAGTTAGACAAGCAAGCTGAAAAAGAATTTTTCAATGAGCTTTTGATAATGCATAGTGTTCGTTATCCTCACATCGTAACTTTCATTGGTGCATGTATGGAAACTGGAAAGTATGCATTGGTGATGGAATATATGTCATTAGGATCTTTATACAAAATTCTTCACAAGGATAAACTACCATTAGATTGGTCTGACCGACTATCCGTTGCTTTGCAAACAGCCAAAGGCATCAATTATCTGCATAAATTACAACCACCCATATTACATCGTGATATCAAGTCGTTGAATTTTTTGTTAGAAAGATCCTATGAAAGCTTCATTGTTAAAGTGTGTGATTTTGGTTTGGCTCAAACAAGAGATGAAACAACACGCCAAACGCAATTGTCTCAAGCATTGACTTGTACATTGCAGTGGTGTGCTCCTGAAGTGTTGCTTCTAAAAAAGTACACTGATAAGAGTGATGTTTACAGTTTAGGAATAGTTTATTGGGAACTAGCTGCAAATGAAATACCTTACGATGGTCACCAAAATGCTGTCATCAGTGCGTTCGTGCTTCGTGGCGACCGTTTGAAGATACCGAAGGCTACACCATCGAGTTTTTCTGCATTGATCAAGGAGTGTTTGACTGCTAATCCCAATGATCGACCGAATAGCTCTCAGCTGATTGAACGCATTGAAAAATGTATTGAAAAGCAAAGTAATTTGATTTTTGTTGCTTTATTTTGAAGAAGTGGAATCAATTGGCGCTAATCCTATATCCAGAGAAAAACTAGCTAGATTGTCTCTATCACATTTGATTATAGTGGATGCGCCAAAATTACTTAAATGAGAACAAAGAACAAGAAAGAGCGATAGAGCGTATCCTTACTACCAAAATAAGACCATTCACGAAGAAGTCTACTTCATCGTTGATTCTGCTTTCATTGTCTAGAATTTTATTGAGCTTGTATTTTCCATTGAAGAAAAAGATATATACCATGATATGACTTGATGACGAGTCTATGGAACATTAGAGCTAGAATTCTTAAATGAGAAAAACGACTATGATCTCAACCTTATATCAATGATCTAGCACATCATGATGCTTTCTAACTTATTGCATTAAAAAAGCATCCAAATATAACAACGGAGGAGTGGCTATGATTTTTCTCTTCACCCTTATCCACATCCTCATTAGATCAATTGATTTTTTCAAAATAAATAAACCTATCGAAATCAGATTATCACCATATTTATCAATAGCCAATATAGTTTTCACAAAGTATCGTTGAATAGAGTGCAATCGCAATACAATACATAAGTTACACGTACATTTTTAAAATGTCATCTCATTCATAACGACCATTTATTTTTCAAAAAAAATGTATATTCGAGAAGAGAAAAGTAAAACATTTGAAATAGTTCTGATTTTAAAAATAGTTTTTCATTGTCAAAAAAATAATTCGTAATTGAAGTTTTATTTATGAGTTGATTCGTAACTTCTATGTGAGACTAGGCACATAGCCTTAATTTACATGTTTAGCTCACTTCCTACAAAGGAACAGCAATGCATAAGAGTAATTTCTCTTGTTAAAAAAAGTGAATTAAAACTTATTGGATTTTCAGATCTCTTCTGAAAGAAACTATTATAAAAATTCAATGTCCGTATTCGATTCGATGCTTTGATTTCAACAGATATAAGTCAATCAAATTCAGCGAGTAGCTGAGATCGTCAGACTAGGACACTTACACATGCCTTGTTACGACCGGTAATTTTCTTATTAATAAATATTTCTTGCTTGTGTAATTATTTTGATGTATGAGGCAAGGCAAGTAGAGAAAAAAAGGATGTTATAAGTAACAATTAAACTAATCATGTTTTTTCTTGTCTTTCTTCATCTAAACAAAACAGAATATTAACAATTCAAATATATTCTTTAGAGAGAAAAACATTTCCGTAACGACCAGTTAAATTCAAGTTAATGTAAGAAGAATATTTTTCTCTTATGAATATGAATAACGTAAAATTGAATAATAAGTGAAAAACCATGGATTTATTTATATACTTAGATTCAAGCAGATGAATATTTCGGAGTAGTCTTCTTTGCGAGATCTTCTATTATGATGAGACTTTTTGATATGGAGAATGTTTTATTATAGGAGCAGGATTTTGATGACAATCATTTGAAAGAGGATAAATAAGTTGAATAAAAAGTTGCCAAGTTTACTTATCTTTGGTAGAATTAAAAAAATTCTTTTTCTGTGCGATTGAATCTAAATTTTGACAAACCGCAACTGAGTCGATCTCTGAACGACGTGTGGCTGAAAGTTTATAAAAATCAATCGATTTAGCGCTGTTAGCCATTTTTTTATGTATAC
>CAJNOP010002631.1:0-16489 GCA_905250075.1 Rotaria sp. Silwood1
CCACGTACTCATCACCTGCACCATTACTTCTTACCGTTCCTCGTTCAGAATCAGAAGTGGTAACGAATCATCAATCGAATGTTCCAACACCACTCCAAAATCATTCATCCTGCCAGAGTCGCCAAATGTAACGAAAATGGTGATGCAGCTCTACCACTGGTTGGGCATTGATGTTAATGAGCTACTAGTGCATTCCACTATCGTTATGACAAATGGAGAGGCACATTTATGTCTTTGATCCCATAGTGATGGGCATGATGTTTATTCGACTGTGCTCTACATCCAAAAAATGTACCTACATCCAAATGTAACAATCTAATACACAACATGAGCTTATATAGGAGAAGGATGGAAGAGAGGATAGAGAATAAATATTACAATACAAAAAGGAGAAAGGAAAGAGGAAAGATATAACAGAATATTACGCATCATACGATCAATTAACGGTTGTTGTAGAAAGTACATTCATCTTCTTATGTCACCTTTGATGATCCAGTGGCATTGAGAAGATATGTTAGTGTCGTATGACGTAATAACCATTATCATAATTAGCAAAGATGACGTGCTTCTTGGCACATCATACCATCATATCGTTTACATATGAATGACACGTTTGTATGTACGAGTAGAATAGGAAATGATGCGAAGACAGATAATGAGGCCAAAGATACAACAATGTACGAATGAACAAGTAATGATGACAAGGAGAGAACAGATATATATTATTGAATGAGAAGCGCATTACGACAGACAGGAACAAAGTTCCATTATAAAGAGATAAACGTAAGAGTAACGCGATTAAGAACGCAACATGTCATTGATTTTATAAGAGCACACTGAGAAAGAGAAGATATCATATAAGATAATATGCTGATTGGCACAGACGCCTTGGACACAAGCTGAAGCACTTTAATTTAAAAATATGTCAGGTTGTTGAGGTCACTTACATTATGATGTTAGCTGTACTATTTCAAAAATGTTTAAATGTAATAGTGTGTCAGAGCGTATATGTCAATTGTAATGTTATGTATTGTACTATTTATTCAATTTTAGATTTTTTGTATGTTGTTAATGTGAAGCATTTGTAAAATTATAGAGTTTTTAAATTTTCTGTACTATTTTATTGTTTTCCTCAAAATGCAGAGCCCTGATGAGTGTTTTAATATTCAAATAAATAACACGAAACGCGTCGGCGAAATTAAACTCTGCATTTCTTTTATAATTTGATTAAGCATATCATTTGCAATTTGAACAATTAATTACGACTTCATCGATTGCTGAAAAGCAAGAGTTGAGACTAGCAGATTGATTTGTATCGGAGGGGTATAGATTGATCTGTTTCTATTTGGTTATAATTTTTTTGGAAATTTCTCCGTAAAATTTCAGTAAAATTCTTAACTTTGAAAATTTTACTGTACTCTTTGGATTCTCGTTTTGGTTGCAATGAGCTATCAGCCAAATGTATATTATAAAAAATTTGAAGAAAACG
Organism: Rotaria sp. Silwood1; assembly: GCA_905250075.1. Classification (NCBI taxonomy): domain Eukaryota; kingdom Metazoa; phylum Rotifera; class Eurotatoria; order Philodinida; family Philodinidae; genus Rotaria; species Rotaria sp. Silwood1. The sequence goes on from CAJNOP010002631.1 coordinate 1,490, forward strand.
ATTTCTTGACATGATAGCAGAAATAAATGTATTAAAGCCACCGACACATTAGAAGACCCGGGGTCTTCTATTATGTCCCCTAAAAAGTTGTATTTTTCACCAGCCTTTCCAACAAATTTTTGTTTCAATTCAATTTTGTTCTACATAATCGTTAGAAAAACAGTATTTTACTTATTCGACATGTGTATGATGAGATAGTAACAAATTTTATCCTGTGAAAAAAAGAGAGTCTATCATTGGTAATAAATATTCCTAGAATATTAAAGGAAACGTACCCGAACACCTTGGTAAAATGTTCACTAACAGTTTTTTTTTCTAAAAAATAAGATCTGCCATTGAACAAATTTTAAATTCTCAATAACTAAATAACTCAGAAAAAGAATTAACTTGTTTTATCAAACTCCATTAAATTTATTGTTCTTGTTTATTTTTGACTAGTATTAATGGACTCTGTTCACATCAAAATCTACTAATAGCATATTTATAAGTCTCAAGCCAACGTCAATGAATACATTTGTATTAAGAATAAGCAATTAATAAAGAAAGAGTAGTTGGATACAGATTTTGTGTTTTGTTCTTGGTCTTTTCTTAAAAATTGACTTCAGGTTTTATTGAGAATAGAAATGCGTTCTGAGTCTCATGAGAAGTAGTTACAAAAAACCGATGCATATTAGAGACGAAAACCAAATCGAATTGTCGAATGATCTTATTCGTTTGAATTTGTCTGAGGCGAACTGAATCCGATCGAAGACGTTGCCGAATTGAGATTTTCTTATTCGTTTCTGTCTTGAGCGTATATCGATGAGTTCACGTGTTTCTCAATTATGAAAGAATCCTTCGTGATGAATATGTTTCAGAATTTCTAGAAATCCCAGATAATGAGGCTTTTTAATTATTGTGCAAATGAAGTTTCACCTAATATGGTACTATTTTACAAAGATCTCTTCATGCGTTACATCCACGATTCTTCACTGAGTCCATCATAACCCACGGTCATGAGAAGTTTTTTTGCATAGAGAACCGTAAAAATTCCTTCGGAATATGCTGCAAAAGACCCCTAAAAAGATTCCATGATATGTGTTCTATAAAGAAATACATTCTTTACTAAATAGTTGTTTCCTATTCATCGTTTCGCAAGACTTTTTTCACTTCGAACTGATGCATCATTTTCATGCATGAAGCAAAATATTGTTCATACTGATCTAAGATACAATTATGGGCTTAAATACTAAAAAAGTTAATGAACTCCAGAAATTATTTGTAAAAAAATCGATTTTGTCAGGGGGGTCTTCTAATATAGGGGAGTCTTCTAATCTGTCGATGGCTTTATGGAATATCATATCTTTACTCCAATACAGTTTCATATCTGGCAAGTTATTGATACCCATTAGAATAATCAATCCGAGAAACGGTTCAATCTCTTTGTTGCTCACATCCTTTCAGTTACTCATTTTCTTCTGATTGTTATTTCGTTGTTTTCCTTTTCCATAAATGTTTGTTTGATCAGTGATCAGGCTTAAAACTTCTTCACTAAAGAAGGTCCTAAAGACTGAAACTGGAGTTCGCTCTTTGAGAGAGATTGAGGTAAAGCCGTCATCCGTGATATGGCTTTCATTGGTTGAATTCAGCTCCTCTGTATATACATCCAAATCTTCATCAGAAAGTTCAAGCTCATCTAAATCATCGACTAGTTCATCATAATCGAAATCAAAACCACTCTCGCTGGTATCATCACTGGCATATGAATCACAGGACTCCTCGTCAACTTCATCATTTTCATAAAATTCCATTTCTTTAGTTTTAATTGAACAAACAGTATAAAGAAATAGAGCGTACAAGTTCGAAAGAGAATTGATATGCTTTACAAACTCAAGAACAATGTAAATTCGCCAGTGAAAACGGGAATATATATATATATATTCAATAGAGAATGAAAATATACTCGAAAAAAAAGATTAGAGAAGGAGGGATAAATTATGACATCACTATATCTTAGCAGCAAGAACAACGGATATTTGAAAAGAATTTATATGACAGAAGGAAAGAAAGGAAAAATGTATGAGATGACAAATGCAGGTTTTTATGACCTTAATAACCTCACATATTTAATAGTTTAATGTGAATTAAACACTTTTTTCTTTACTGAAAAGTAGATGGGTTCAAAATAACCCATCGGTCCTCAAAGGGTTAAGTAGATTTGTTTAAGAATAATGAGTACAATTGAGTAAAGCCCTTCTAAAATATCATTTCGTTGAATTTACTCATCGAATTGACCTTGAAGGAAATATTAAACTTTTTTTTATCATGATATTTTATAACTCTTTCTCAGATTGCATAAAGTAGTGAAATAATCAGATTCTCTGTTTCTTGATATTGGTGTAGTTAAAGAAATTATATGATAGATAACGAATATCAACAATACAGCCTCACTCTTGTACACTGAAACTCTTATCTTAAATATCTTTCATAGTACCGTTTACTTTCGTTTGTAAAAGAATGAAATTAAAATGTCTATTGAGGTTTACTGGTTTCATGATTTTTGTCTTTTTCAAAGCCAATATGGGGTCCTCAAAATTTATCTTGCAATATGGATCTGAGTGGATGGTGACTGGATTAGAAGACGATACGCAGATGTTAGAAAAAGATGCAGACATAAATATAGATTTCTTCTTATCCGAAGGGAATAATGGTATTTGTGTTAACGGCATTTATGGAAGACAGTATCCACTGATAACACTAAAAAATAATCGACCAATATTTATCATTGACAGCTCCAAAGAAACAATGAATGAATCTTCAGTTAATTGCGACAATATATATGATTACACCCATTCGAATGGTACTCCCAATAGCGACACTCCGCCACAAAGTCTAACTAATGAGTGAGTTTTATGAGAGTTACTGAGTTTTTGATAGAGGTGTAAGTCGATACGATAATCTGCCGTAACGTCTAAGGTGTTTAATCCTTTCTGATTTTGTATACGACGATTGAAGTTTCTCGATGATTTTCTTCAGTTTTCTTACTTCCTAGTATTGTATACGACATGAAAAGAGAGAGAATGACAGCACAGAGCTGAATAAGACGTTGGATAAAGATATGCGTAAAAATTGACCGAAGGAAGAGTGAGGATGTGAAAGTAAATGATATCTGCAACAATTATTTTTACAAAAATTGATGATAGTTAGTATAGTTCAAAAAGTTTGCAGTCTACAGCAACTTCGGTTACTTAGATGATCGACTTACACCTCCATTTACTGCTTTAAACTTGTTCGATCATTTTCAGTCTAGCAGTTGTACATTGGACCTTGACAAGTCTTCCTGTTGGTTTTACAGAAGAAGAAATCATAGGAACTATTCAGCATAGTATGGACAAGTGGACCGCAGAACTTCCCCTGCAGTTTATCTACATAGGACGTCATAAAAATGCAAACGTAACAATTGGTTTCTTCGCAGCAACCTACCATACGATATGGTACCAAGGAGCAGTTAAAAATTGTATGTTTCCATTCAAGCACAATACTTTAGCCCATGCTCACGGACTTCATCATCCGCCTGATGTACGAGGACAAATTCATTTCAATGGACTTTATCGTTGGAGTCTCTAGTAAGTGCGAGATATACGAGATGTTAAAATGACTACGCTCCATCCCAGCAACTTCAATTATAAATGATATTACAGGATGTTAAAGCTTATTAAAAACTTGATTTTTAGGCGTAATTATAGGCCGCACAGAAATTATATTAACAAAAAATTCTTGAGATTTCTTGAATTATAGTACTGGACAGAAGTAACAGTCCCCTCCTATCTCAATTGTTTTACGAGCTGTCACGTTGAGAATTACAGTTTATATGATAACTCAATAAATGTAGATCAGCAGTGGAACCTGGAAACCAAAAGAATGAGTCACAAGAGTGTTATTAGCCAAACGGTTCATGATCATTCTAGAATTTAAAACTTGGCAATAACAAAGTTCTTTGAATTCGTGCTTTCGTTATTCTAAAGCCCTGTATATTGGCTATCTCTGATAACAATTTTACCAAAATCTCTCAAGTCTTTGTGAGACTAGACTTATTTTACTAAAGAGAAACTTGGCAGCAAAAACCGTCAGTAAACAATGTGTTCCTCAAAATTCTTCTTGAGATCGTCATATAGATCCCAAATTTTTTGCATAGGATATTTCGTAGATATGCAGCATTCTCCGAAATTTTTAGTCTTACATCACTTATTGGATAGAAATAGAACTTATCTAAGGGTAAAGATGTTGTCAGCTCTAGATATTCAAATACTCAAGCAAATGATCTTATATTTGGAGCATATAGATAGTATTTACAGAGACTCAATTCTGTTCAAGAATAATCATGAAAATCCTAAGGTGACGCAGAAAACGAGAGATGAACTTTCGCAATCATTTTTTCCACTATAGAAACCGTTTTCTGTTATTGATTTATGCTCTTGAGAAAAAATCGCGAAGAGAAGTTTTTTTGCTTATTTATATGACTTGAAGGTTATTTACTCATCTGGATCGTGTCTGCAAGCAATCTTTTGAGTGTTTTCATGGCGATGATGAATTGGTATAAATATCATAGTGAGAATTAGCGTGATTGTGCATGTATATACGTCAAAAGTATTGAATGGTCACGCGTAATTAAAGTGGTGTTTGTTGGTGAAAAAACAATGACTGCGAAAGTTCAGCTCTCGTTTTCTGCGTTCCCTTAGGATTTTCATGATTATTTTTTGACTACGCGTCCATTTAGTAAAATAAGCCTAGTTTTATGAAGATTTGATAAATGTTGATAAAATTTTTATCAGAGATACTCAACGTATAGGGCTTCAAAACGACGAAAGTCTGAGTTCCAAAGACTTTGCTATTGCCAAGTTTTAGAGTCTAGAATGATCGTGGATGATTTGAGCAATAATCTTCTTGTGACTCATTCTTTCGAGTAACGGGTTTCGCTGCTGATCTACATTGATCGGATATCATATAAACTGTAATTCTCAACGTGACAGCTCCTAAAATAATTGATATCGGAGGCGGCGGTTACTTCTGTCCAGCACTGTACTAAGATCTAACACAACTTAATATAAAGCATGATCGTTGGATATACAATCAGTTTTTTAGTATGTATACACTTTTGACAGTCTTAGCGGAAGAGATAGTGTGTGTTTCTTAGCACCTCAACAAGACACTGTTAGACATTCACACTCCAGTGATGATAATTTGAATAAATCTCTAATAATTAAATTCAACTTTAAGCTATCATCTTACAGGTTTTAATAGATGTACCAAAAGTGTTGATAGAGGTTGGTAAACACAGTCACCTCGAATTTAAATCCGAGATTTATGTATACGTCAAATAGTGAATGAGACACAGAAATCATTCCAGAATGTGTGGACATAAAAATTATCCTCGCAAACCTTCCTATAAACACTTGATTTTTATTGACTATTGTTCAGTCAAGAGAATTTCAAGGTAACTAGAGTACAGATTCAAAATTTTCACTCCAAAAAACTATAGGCCAATGAAAGCGTTGACAGAAACAGAAACAACTGTTTAATTATCTCTACAACAGGTGACTTAGCTTTCTTATTTCTTTATCTGTTATGCACCATTTTGCAGATCGTGAAACTCTTTATGGAATGGTATATAATAGTTGGGGTTTTATTGGACTATGGTAGGAAAAGTTTTTACAAAAGCGAGAATAAATCGATCTTCGCATAGGAAAGCATAGGAAGTAATGACTATTTTGGTAATAACTCAGTAATGGCTTGACCAATCATTCTCATCTTCCAACTCGATCGAGATATTGTTGAGACAAAACTGTGTAGAAAATTTCATTGCGATCGGACTCTTCTTTGAAAAGTTATTGTTTATACGGTCGACCAGCCGGACATACTGACCGATTCTAGAATGTAATCACGGTTTGAGTGCATAATAACAAGTGAATTGCCATAGAAGTTGGTTTTTTGATTTACTTTGAAGTTCTTTTCCGTCCTACAGCGCATTGAGCAAACCTACTAGAGTGAAAGAGTTATCATCATGCGAAGCATCTGAATGGCAGTAAGATCAAATATTTTAGAGACATCTCTTAAGATTTCTTCAGACATATATGGAAACTTGTTGGATTTGTCGTTTATTAATATAGACACTATGATTCGTTTCTCTGTCAATCACAAGCAGTTAGTGAATGATAGCTTCAATGGTAATACATACAAAAATTAAAAACTCTCCAAAACTTAAAAATTTCAAAAATCTACGAGTAGAGCTGAACGTATACGCAAGAAGTTTATGAAAATGTGAATAATTTTTAGAAAATTTACATATGTACTTTGAAAGATCAGGTTTCAATCTCTGTTTTCCATGGCTGACGCTTAAACTTTGCCCATGCCTAAAAATTTGTCTTCCTGAGGGACCGAATTGATGAGCGTGTTGATCACGCCATTTATATTTTTGAATTTTAGCAGATGGCTAATGGAAAAAAGTTGCTTTGAATATTAATAGAAATCAATAGAGATCATTATTACTCGTTCAGGACATAAATGATGACTGAATACGGAAGCAATTAAGGCAAATTAGCAAAAACTATTATAAACCATTAGAAATCACCGAAATTTATTGTATTCTAGTGAGAGTCCGTGCACGCTGCATAATTGTTTTCTCTTTCAACTTATGACCTCAGACGTTCAATTTTTCATTTGGTAACCGCCATATAGACACTCGATATTATATATGTATATATACTCCTATGATCTTATACTCCTATATCGCACATATGTGTATAGTCAACGTAGTCTTACGGTCGTATAGGCTTATTTTCTTGAGGATCTATGAGTTCTCCCATATGATAGCACTTGAGGACCTATAGGTACCTTCATAAATAAATAGCTCTTGAAGACCTATGGGTGCCTTTATATAACAGTACTTCAGAACCTATGGTTGTCTCAATATAGTAGTCTTTGTGGTCTATATATCATTCAAGGTTACCACGAATAAAGTTGAAGTCATAGGCCCCGATTACTATTGAATTCAAACAATTTTTATTCTTTTCCTTGATTTTTTTTAAAGATTTCTACTATTCCTAATAGTGCTCTTATTGTTTTTAATGATCTCATAGTTTTTCTTAGTTTCTAAGCGTTTCTGTTGATTTATGATGAATAGATAAAGACGATCTTCTACTTGCAAAAATCATTAGAATCTCTAATAAATCATTAGAAAACCAGGAATGAGCTTGTTTTTCTGCAGATTTTCACTGTTTGTCGCTACCTCGATTGTTTTAAATACCATTGATATTCGTTAAATTTTATTGCTTCCAAGAATCGCATTATCCTTCCATTTACATCAGCTTGGGTTGGAATTTATTGAGAAACAGTCATAATATCAAGTCAACAGTTTTGTTGTTTTCTAGATACATAACAACAGTATGATTGTACGCATCAGTCTAGACTTCTTTTTTTCATTGTCCCTACCACAATGTCTTAATGAAATTCAGAATAGGTCACATGTTTATGATTTTCAAAAATCTATCTTGTTGTCTATTGACATTTTACATCTTTCTTCTTAGTAACAATGGCACCACCAATAATAGTGTTCCAATTTTTCATGTATCACTACATGAAATAGGACACATACTAAAACTTCCAGATAACAATGAAACAGACAGTGTGATGTATAAAACACTCATTTCTGTACATCACGATATAACACACATTGACAGAACTCGAGCTCAGGCGGTATGGGGTCATTCAACAAAGTAAAGAACAACGAATACAGCTGTTAACACAACCAACAGAAGTTGTATTAAATATGATTCCTTCAATGTCCTCATAATTTATGTGATCATCACTATCATATTAATTCTTTTATTAATAGTTATTGCATCTTTTACACGGAAAAAAGCAGATAAACGTCATGATTCTCCGGAAAGCAACAGCTTAATGCTTAACATTAATCTTCATTGATTATAATTACATTGATTTTGTGTCTTTATTGATTATTATAATTCACATAAACGAGTTGACTTAATTAATGGAATAAAGAGAATTTCTCAACAAGTAGACGATACTACAGAAATTGTTTCGTTGATCTGTAATACTATCAATAGAAAGATTGTTGACTTTATAAAGCCAATATACAGAGCGGCGTCTTAGCTTGAATGAAATCATTATAAATATGAAAAGGAACATATAATCATAAAAAAGAGAACCAGAAAACAATGAAAAATAGTAAATAAGTACATTATTTATAAGATATCTTGTATATAGTTAATATCAAATTTGGCATGTGAGTTCACAAAATTCACGAGTAAGAAATGTATTACGATTGGCAGAGCAACCACTATACATAAATTCCTTGCAAACATTGTGATGCACATCAAAGTAAAATCGCCTGGTGAAACGAGACGAGCAGCGACCAGTTCGAACAGGTCTTCTACAAAGTGTATCTAGAATAAAATAATTATCGCAATCGGCAAAGAAAGAACTGTAACAATACAAAAGTTTACTGTAAATTTGATGTTTTGCTTTGACTTGGATATCAGCAATCGCACACTCTGTAAATGAATCGCATTGTGCATAAATTGGGAATGATTGCGTACGATTGAAACATAAGCAAAGAGCTGGATCTTTCAACGTACAATTGCAATCAGTAAATGAGAAATTTTTTGCTATTTTAGTTAAAATACACATATAGTTGGGAGTAACAGAAAATAAAATAGTGTATGGAATCTCAATGCATGCTGTTGTCGCATCACAACATCCACATGTACCAAGAACTTCTGGCAAGCAACTACTTGTTCCAATGGCAGTGATTATAGAAGCCAAAGTAATCCATGTTAGTAGTTTCTCATAAGAATGCATCGTCAGTGAGTTATCCAAAAGTAAGAAGAGAGACAAATTCTATAAGAATAAATAGTGTTATCGTTATAAATCAGTTATATCTATTGTGTTCTTTCCTATAATAATGTGTCCTTCTTCTTTATCTGTCTCAACAGTTTCTTCATAGAACGATTGCCTTCAGAGTAAAAGAAGTACGAGTGTATATATCTTCTACTTTTTTTCCGTTCTTTTTTTTCCGTCCATCTCATCAATTGAGATATAAATAACAGAATGCGCTGTATCCCTATTCTTGTCCTCCAAACTTGCAAAAGTTCGAATATATTTTCTTTTATTCTTTCTTTTTCTCTTTTTCTGTCTAATAATTCATGATAGCAAACATGTCTATATAATTCCCTGTTTGCTTCGCTTGTTTTTGTTTCTACGCGAGACACCTATATTATATTGTATAAATTTTTCTTTCAGTTCTTCAACAGCTTTTTCTTTAGTGTATTAAATCAGCTTTCCTACAGTATTAAAGTCGAATCTTTTATGAAGGCCTCAAGTATTTCAGTAGTGTCAAACCTGAAAGACTGTCAATTACAAAATGACTACAAATCGTATTTTTGATGTAACTTTTACCAGGAACAAGATAGAAAGTTGGGGTTTTCACTGTTGAAAGCGGAAAGTAAGGCGCATCAAATCATATCTTTTAGAATTTTCGGCTTAGCTTTTCATATGTTTGAAGCGGAACGTTTTCGATACGTGGTGGCAACGAATTTTCAAGTATATGATATGTATTGAAGGCGACGGTTAAAGGCCCATAAACGGTGGAACACTGCCATTCTTAGCTTTATTCGTCCAGGTGGTAAAAATATTGTACGCGAGAGTAGAAACCACTGTTTCCAACATTTTGCATGAGGACGAGAATTTCGTTGGCTTGAAGATGTGGGTGTTAGTATCAATGAACTACTTGTATCTATCATCCACACCGAAACTGTGAAATTTCAATTGTGTCCTCTCAAGTTTCAAACTGAAACACCTTATAGAATGATGACCGTCTAAAAATGATGCGCACACATCATTGGAGCAGATAAGAATCATGCAAAATGGAGTTCCATCGATAATGACCAACACAAATGCACACTCACTGATAAACACCACAGGTGAGGGTACGGCGAAAGGAGTTTCACCAAACACGACTCACACAAACCACACCCAGTCACCAACGTCGGAGGTGAGAGTGGGATGAAAATGAGTTTCACGCATCAAAACATCGATTGCAGTTCTCTCGCACAGCACGCAACTGCGTGATGCTACGAAGAAACAAGTTTCACCCATGGGAACGTTTATCCCACTGCTCTCGCATATCACACGGCCGCTTGAGGGTGCGGAGAAAGGAGTTTCACATGTCAAAAGATCGATCGCACTTCCCTCGTACATCATGGAACTGCGGAGGTATGTCTGTGGATATGGGTTTGGTAGTGGAGTTCTACAAGGTGGATATTCACCTCCACACCCAGCCACGCGCAAGATGATTGTTTACTTTTTCAGAAACTTTTATTTCTGTGGAGCGAGTTTCCCAATGCAGTAATTTGTTTAATTGAGATTTAGTACCATGGTGATTTAGCTTAATAAAATAAGTATGTAGTATATATTTATTTATTCATTAAGAAATGGAAGAGAAAGAAAAAAATTGCTTTTAATATCTAATGCAGTTTTAGAAGAAACAGATGAAAACGAAGGACGAGCTTTTTTTATTTTCATATGGATTGAACAAGACGGAAAACGATTTTAATGAGAGAACGGTAAGGTGCAATTTTGTTGGGAGTAGTTTATGCATAAATATGAGTTAAAAGAAGTTTTTTTAATAGTTGAACTAATTCGCAAAGTATTTGTTGAAGAGTCGCAACACGAAGAACTAAAGTAAAAGCGTTTCATCGAAAATGTGTTTGGAAATCTATTCAATAAACATACTCATGGGTTCAAGTATGTGGAAGCTTTCAATCCATGATCTTGTCAATATTGGGCAATAATATCTTTTTTCAGATTTTGATGGAAGTGTCCAAAGAAAATCTCCATCTTATCAAACACTTAATGTTTGTAAATATCATTTTTTGTGTACTCAAAAATTGAGTACACTAGTAAAATCGGGCAGTATGTCCGGCCGGCCGGCCGTTTACACGATAACTTTCGAAAGGAGAGTCCGATCACGATGAAATTTTCTATACAGTTCAGTCTTTACAATATCTCGTTCGAGGGGAAGAAGATGAGAAGGATCCGTCAACAAATGGCTGAGTTATCGAAAAAATTGTGATTTTTGACCAGACCATCCCTGAGGGGGGGGGTACGGGGATTTTTTCAAAATAAATTCTTTTTGTCATAACTATTCACAAAATACATAAATCGACTCAGTTTTTAACGCTGATTCTGACTCTGATATTAGTTTTGAACCGAATCATAGTTTTGTGTACTCATATAGTGAGTACACTATAGAATAGTCAGTGTGTCCGTCCGTCCGGTTGGCTGTTTACATGATAACTTTTGACAGCAGAGTCAGATTGCGATGAAACTTTCTACACAGCTTAGTCTTGAAAATATCTCGGTCGAGTTCGAAGATGAGAAGGACCGGCCGAGCCGTTCCTGAGTTATTGCAAAAATATCCATTTTTTCCTATAGGTTTCTGTGGAAAAATGGACCCATCGCGACTTTCGTGAAAGACTTTTCCTATCATAGTCAATTAAAACCCCAACTATTATATATTATTCGATAGAGAATTTCAAGAACTACAAAATGATATATAAAACATAAAGAAACAAGAAGGTTGACTTACCAATGACAAGGATAATTAAAGAGAACTGGGTTATATTTTGGTGGACGATCTGATTGATTCACAAATCGAGCTTTATCTTCCGGTCACACTGATGATACTTCGAGGTTTTCAGATATGGAGAACTCGAATGTGTACTGCACTACGATCGAAATACTATTAGTTGTGCAGTGACCAATAGAAATGAAGTTATAGGAAAAACGACTTTCTTAGGGTAAATCAAGGGAAAGAGTTCAAACTTGAGCTGTATTCAGTCTCATGTCCTATTGGTTTGGCAACGCGCAATAGAAATCAACATTTTAAATGGTAGATTTCCCAGTATAATTTTGATATTCAGACAGTCTAGGATGATTGATTTGTATGATTCACTTTTTGAAGTACATATAACTCTCGGATTTAAATCCGAAGTTTCGGCATTTATTTTTGTTTAGAATTGGTCTTTCTCTCTCTCGGTTACTCTATATAGTGTACATCATCCCATGAAAAAAAATCCCAAAGAAAACCGCGGTTTTAGTCGGTTTTTTCGATCACAGGAATCAGACCATTAATGCACCTTTGAATAACCGGAAAAAACCGCGGTTTTTGAAGACGCGCTTTTTCACGGTTTCCAAAAGCTGCATTAATGGTCTGACTCCTGCGATCGAAAAAAACCTGCTAAAACCGGCGTTTTAAGGATAGAGGTTTGTGGCGGTTTTTCTCAAAATTTCTTTACAGCAGAGGTTCCAGTTATCTTCATTTCCATGTAGTTCCCATGATATTTCGAAAAAAACTATGATTGTTTTACAAGTTATAGTACGTGTACATACGCGTACTATAACTTGTAAAACAATCATAGTTTTTTTCGGAATATCATGGAAACTACATGGATATGAAAATAACTGGAACCTTCGGTCGGACTGTATACTCCATATATTTTTACTAATACATACTTTTTGGTTTATATGTGGTAGTAATCTAAAAGGAGAAAAAAAATTAATTATTACTTACTGTACAATTCGATGTTGATATGGATCTGTAATAAATCTAAAATAAAAAAAATCATTCTAATAATACTTACTGTTGATTTTGAACTTGAAATTAATCTGAAATAAAAAAAAAATAAAAATAAAGTTATTTATATAAATACTTACTGTTGATTAAATGTTGATATTAATCTAAAAGAAAATGTTTATTTAAATAATACTTACTGTTCAACTCGAATTTGAGATTGATTTAAAACAAATCTAGAACAAAAGAAATTATTTAAATAAATGCCTATTGTTAATTGGATGTTACGATTTATGTAAAAGAAAGAAAAAAAAATTGTTTATTTTATAATACTTACTCTTCATTTTGAACTTTAGATTGATCTGAAATTAAGAAAAATAAAGTCATTTCTATAAATACTTGCCACTGCGGTCAGTTTCATGTTGATATTGATTTAAAATGAAGAAAAAAAATTATTTAAACAAACAACTGCCGTTGATTTCGATGTTGAGATTGATGTAAAATAAAGAAAAAAAATTGTTTTATTTAAATAAAAAATTAGTGTGCATTTTGGTATTGGAATTGATTGGAAATTAAGAAAAACTATTATTTAGATGAACACTAACTATTGATTGGATGTTGAGATTAATCTAAAGTAAAGAAAAAAGAATATCTATTTAAATAATATTTATTGTTCAATTCGAATTTCAGATCGATTTAAAACATTCTTAAAACAAAAAATCTATTTATATAAACACTTACTACTGATTGAGTGTTGGAATTAATCTAGAATAAAGGAAAAAAATTATTTCAAAAATGCTTACTATTTGATGGAAATTTCAGATAAATCCAAAACAATCCTCCAACAGAAAAATTATTTAAATAAACACTTCCTGTTTATTGGATGTTGGGATTAATATAAAATAGAGAGAAAGATTGTTTATTTAAGAAAACGACCATTGTTCATTCGTACTTGAGATTGATCTAAAATGAAGAAAAAGAATTGTATAACGTGAAGGAGTGTCTCTCAGAACATATTCTCAAATTTTGCTCGACTGCTGAAGATACATTCAGTGATATGTCTGTAGTAAAAAGTGAATTAGTAAAGATTTGACTGAGTTATTAGCAGTGTTTCCAACAGCAGGTGTACACAGCACAAGCAAAATGTACAGAACATCTGCTATTTTTGATTTACACTCTGATTTACACTTTGCTCAAAAATACAAAATGTACGCTGTACACTCTGCTACAAAAATTTACATTTTGATTCTACAACGTTAAAAGTTATATGTAATGTTAACATCAAAGAGAGACTTTCTTTGCAAAATAGTCGATTATGACCTCCCAATCTTGAGTAAAACTCTAACAATGACTAGTATAATTTCTTTTATTTTGTCTTCTCGCCCTTTCTCAAGATAAATAATTAGTTCTAATTCTAAAACGATTCTCTGTTTGTTATATTGCTATCGATGCTAATAGCAATTTTTTTCAAACATATTTCAGATTTATCGTTCATACGTAAAAATGTTAAAAGGATAGAATCTTTATAGTTTCGATCTGACTTTAATTATCCATATGAAGGCGAAGGTGATAATGAGGACAACAGATGTTTTAGTGATATTGTGTTTAAAAAAAATTCTAAATAAAAATTGCTATATTTGTGGTACAAACTCATAGTTTTTTTCTTAATTTTTTCTTCGTAAATAGACTGTCAGATTCTGGGAAAGTGCACTTTTTTTCATTCGTTTATTTACCAACTATAAATTTATACTCATCATTAAAAACGTTGTCTTTTGTTTCTTATATTGGAAAAATATTAGTTTTTAGTACACTTTGTACATCTTGGTACCAAAAACAAAGTGTAAGCGTACATTTTGACTATATTAGCAAAGTGTACATGTACATTTTGTCTTCGATTTCCATTGGAAACCCTGGTTATTAGTTAATCCAGTGGAAAATTAAGTGAATATTTTAGGTCAACAGGAATTTTAAAAACGCCTAGTGTTCAATATGAATGTTGGTTTTTATGTGATTCTAGCTTAATTTTATAAACTATTTGGACATATAAATTGAAGAAAAAAAATCTCAGAATTCTTTTTTATAGCTTAACTATTAATTGGTCACGATTAATGCCAATTAGTAAAATGTTACCGTAAAGAATAAAATTTCCTAGTGTCATGGTGAATAGAAAAAAACAGTCGTTGAATATGTAATTCAATAGAGCTTTTCAAGCTTTATCGATTGCATCATAAAGTTGTTTTTTTATTATGGTTGTTTTTCTCGAGAGAAAAATCTATTCTAAAACATTAATAGTGTAGTATTAGTGACGACTTTATCGCTCATAGATAAAAAGAATCGTTGATTACTTCTAACGAGGGAAGGTCCCCAGGTGC